>SMSQ01019240.1:0-19796 GCA_019453375.1 Ctenoplectra terminalis | reverse complement strand
AAAAAAAAAAAAAAAAAAAAAGAAAAAAAAATGGTTAATTTGTCTATTAAGCATAATTGCCTGTTAAAAAAGAAACAACAAAAAAATTTGTAGACGTAATTTGTCAACATAATCTTTAATTCGAACAACATTTCACTTATTGTCATAAAGACTATACCCGTTAAATATTATGCTGACCAGATAATCACCACGAGCCAGAATTCATACTCGCTTCCTGTGCGTCGTGTAATATTCCATTGCTTCGATGATGGGGCTACAGAAGAACATATCCGGCCTCTATCGAGCGGAAACATAAATTTCCGTACGATTTAACCATAGCACGGGAAAAGTAATTTGGCTAGCAATTAAGAAAGAATAGCGAGAGCGGAGTTGAAAGCAGCAAGGAGGATAGAGAAAGCTACTAAATAATATAGAGAGCCTTGGCCTTCCCTTCAATTATCCCTGTGTACGTTTTTATGGTGTAGCGGTTGGCTCCCGCCATTAGGAACCCGATATCGGTTCGGATGCGAGGCAACCATTTTGCCTTTGATAGTTCGTTTGGATCGTTTAAAGAGGAACAACACGGTATTTCGTCGTTATCCATTGATTTTGCTTACACTTGTGAAAAATGAGCGACTTAAAACGGAAGGATCGAAGCAGAGCTAAGTTTTATTAAGAAACTGTGACAATATAATATTATTGAATAGAATTTTTAGAACAGAAAACGAATTATTATTATTATTATTATTTTCTTAAAACAAAAAGACAATCGAGATTTTTAACTTAGCTGAAATTAACTAACAATGAGTTAGAAAGCAATATAGGGTGTCCGATAAATCGTAGTGCAACTGCAAGAAGGTGACTCGTAAAGAAAAAAAGAAAAAGAAGATAAGTACAATATGTAGAATAATGTTTTTTTATTGTTTGCTTAGTTTCATTTGAATACAAAATTATAATACTATAACGTTAAGTTGAACGAGTTCAACGCAATTTTTAACTGGTAATTTTGATGTATATTTGTTTTATAAGCTAACATCAAATAATTATTTTCAGTAATAAATAGTATACGATTTATAATAATCTTTTTAGAAAATTTGTTAGAAATGTTGTCCACTTTCCAAGCTGTGCTTTATCTATTACATTATCATGAAGTAACTGCAACTTGTTTTGACTGAAAAATAATGCTTTATTTTAATTGCCAAAAATGTCCTGCTAAACATTTACTCGATCCCTTCGTTTCGAAAACTTTTCATTCATACCTATCTTCTACCAATCTTATTCGCTACTATCATTCATAAAGTTTACTAATTTCTAGCCTACAATATCATAGTGTGTAGCACAATTTAAATTAATAGTTTAATCACACAGGAAGCGTGCTATACGCTGTAATAAATCGATAATACTTTTATATAAAAATCACTTCTCTCGAAACTACGCAAGCAATCATAAAATTTTATTGTATATTTTTTACTCATCTTTGTATAAGGAAGTACTTATATGTCGGTTATATTACGATTTACTGTATATCTGACATACGTGATGTAATTCTGAGAGGTGAAAAATTACAAATTCAACATAGATTAATGACTTTTTAAAAATTCAATTTATCGAATTGAGTAATTTTCTTTGTATTGTATTAAAATGATCGATATATTATTATTTGACAAATTTCTTAATATCTTTTTGAAAAATTAACCCTTTGCAATTGGCTGGCGCCGTTATGGCGACGTGCATAATTTTCTTCAGAGATTATGTTTTCAATTAGATTCTATATTTTCATCGATTCAAACACTTCTTTTATCTTAGAATAAAAGTAAATTAACCAAATAAATAAGAAATCGTAAATGTTTATAATTTTCTTTTTTTCTTTCCGAAAGAGCACTTTAAGTTTTCGCAATAGTACTTTGAAACTTAAAAAAGTCTTCGAGTGCAAAGGGTTAAAATTATCGAGATTTCTCATTTCTAAATAGATAGCTGAATGATTAAATACGTCTGTCAGTTTAAGTTATCGATTTATAGACTTACATTACTTTTGAATTCTTTGTCATTCTACAAGATACTATATTAGCCAACGTGTACATCGACACTATTCTATTTTATACTATTAATTCAGTAACAAAATGAATTTTGTTAAAACACGATTGAAGTTTTTTACACATTTTAATATAACATCTTACAATATTGAATATCGTTGCAACAAATTAAAAACATTTATATTCCGAAACGGATAAAAGAAATTCGAGGTATGCAAAAACAGACGCAGAAAAACTATTGTATTGGAAATAATTGACTGCAAAATCACCAAACAACTCTAAATGTTCAACATTATTTAAATATAATTATTATTTAAATATAATAAGTGTAAAAAAACTAATAGAAGAATATTAAAACTGAGAACGACTTGTGTCGCACGTTCCAGAAAGCATCTCGAACATTCCAGAAAAATCCAGGATTCTTTTTCGCACTTCCTTCGTAGACGCGCTTCGAATAACACTTTAATATCGCTGTGCTTTGATTGTTAACTTAATTCACTCATTTTTGTAACTAACTAGATTTATTCCACGCGACAAAAACTTTGAACGAGAATGAAACTTGTATATGTTCGTACGTATAAAGCACGATATTACTTTTCGAATCTCAATTGCTTTAACCTCAGCATCGAATTCAATGTTCTAGTTTACTTTGGCACTAATTGTACGATCTTGATCAAAGAGACTGCCTTGCAATGGAAGTTGGCGATAAGAAAGTAAGTATAATTCTACTCTTGTTTGTTAAAATGAACTCTTAAAGTAGAATTAGAAATTTTCGTGCCTGTGTTTGACAAAAAATTTAGTTTTGATGTGGTTTGAATAGTAATTTGAAATATTGTATTAACAAATATATTAAAAGATGGAAGATAAAATAAGGCAATGTAGTAGCAGATATTTGTAATGCAAATAAAAAATTAGTTATACGAACGTTATTAAAAACTGTTAATAGATTTGTATATCAAATTTAAAAAAATAAAGAAAAAAAAATACGTGAAATACAATTATGTACATGTGACGCGCAGATTTGAAAGTAAAGAAATAACTTTTTTTTTTGTATCTTAAATTTTTCCTTCATTTGATCTTTTTTAAATGGCTTGGATAAATTTTAATTTGATAACAACATCAACTAGTATTAACCCTTTCGGTACGAGCGCTCCGTCCGCTGTGACACTCCCGTTGTGCACACGAAAATGCACACATAGCGCGTGGTCAGTCCTCTTTTGTATGAAGATTTTTCTATGTATGAAGCGTTGAATAAGAACTGTGCTTGATAATGTTTCTTCTAACAAGTGTCGTTTATAGTTTTAATATTAAAAGACTTTTATATAAAATTCTATTAATTATATAAGTAACGCTAGGTCATCAGATGGATACCGGATATATTCGGCGCTCGTACACACAGGTCATCAGATGAATGCCGGATATATCCGGCGCTCGTACCGAAAGGGTTAAAGAAGAGGGATTGGATGGCAAGCTTTTCGTGCCTTAGTAAAGAAATGGCAAAGCAGAAGGTGAACCTCAAAGATTAAAGGCAAGAGACAGAAATTATCGGCGCTAATTAATCACGACACCTGTATTAAAAATTTACATTTGCATATAAGATATTAGCTATCAAGAAATAGTAGATAAAAATTTACATTTGAATATATGATATTAGAATCAATTTTAATGACACAATACTACAGCGAATTACAAAACTTCATGACAAAATTTGGTTCATACTACTTTAATTTGCTTTAAATAAGTTCCGTAGATTGCACAAACCAATCATGTACTAGGCTTATATTTTTTACTTTTTCCTAAAAAGAGAAAAAAAAAACAATAGCTACATATATTAAATAAGTTTAGTATTTAACAAATCATTCTTAATATTTCACACTGTTCAATTCTTTCTCTCGTTCCAATTATAAATAGCAAGAATAACACAGTTTTATTGCATTAAAACCGTGCACGTTTTACGTGGAAAAGAATCAATAAGGTAGAAAGTATTGTAAAAACAAGTGCACAGTTATGCAAACGTAAAACTCAACCTACACGTTATCATGAACGTATCCTAGAAACGCCGTTCGGTCTGAAAATATTGTGTCAGTATCCTGTAGTGGTGCACGAGTGAGTAAACGATAGAAATATATTTCGTGGCATTCGATGCTCATCGGGGAATGGACAGTTCTCGTCCATGAAAAGGAAGCACGCGGGCGCGTGTACGCGTGTTATGTTTGCGTACGTCCTCCGGGGCAACTTCAGAAGTTTACACTTAATCACGAAATGGACTCGGATCGGAAATGGCAAACTCTCCACCCTGCGTCGTTCAAACTTTAGTTAGCGACACTCGATGCGCTTTGAAGTTGAACAAGCTTTACCACCGATCCCCTTCCCTCCCTTGATCGTGCTTATTAACGAAAATGCTTCGACCTATTCGACCGATTCTTCCGGTATCGAACGGCCTCGATTCAGGAATGGTGCTCAGAGTAATGGAACGCTATTTGAATAATTGGAATGTTATGTTTCTTTGAACAGTACCTATGAGTACTTCTGTTTGAATTGTATCGAGTAATACATAGCGATACCTTAATTGATAGCGATAATAAATCAATTTTGTATTGTACAGCTTTTGTGAGTTCCGAATTCAACTTACAGTTAGTTAAAAAGTCTGCACACATTCAGGAAATTTTGTACACCTGGCTTGTCAAATTTTTATTGTAATCTTATGTTTTTATACTTATATTTATTTACTATATTATTTTTATTATTATTATACCGATTATGTGCACCACACCAATTGCTGATTTTAAATCTGATTGAATAATTGAATATAAAAATGTAGTATTAGTGATGAAAAATATTTAAATAAAATTATATCGGATGTTGAAAAACCTTTAATTATATCAATTCCAAAATGATCGAAGTATTTACGTTACTGATTTCAACAGAGGATTCGTAATATTAATTATGTTTTTCATACGTATTTCAAATTCACGTCTTCACTATTGGGATATTGTATTTTGTATTTTTTAAGTTTTTGTATTAATAAGTTTAATAAATAGTGTTATTTTTTTAAAGATGTGTCTAGGTTTAATTAACACAGAATTTAATGCAAAAAAATAGCTAGAACTACCATCTTTGTTATAATATTTCAAACTAATGGGGTGGATGTAGATTTTTGTAAAGAGGATTACTGGTAGAGAATTCCTGTTTTCTCCAGTTTTGCTTGGCCTCCATCAGTTTTGATTAACGAAAAACTCACTAAGTTTGACAGTTTAAGTTTTATTAATTCTTCAAGAGGAACTAAAATGTTCTTTAACAGTAGCTGTAAAATTTGCTTTGTTTTGTAAAAATGTTTTATAGAGAAAATTATGTATACGGTTAGCAACAGTATAAGTTATATTATTATTAATGTTAATCTACTTTGATAAATAATTCAGTTACTTTTTAATTTAAGTATACATGGATCCATAATAAAGTATTCGCTTCAATTATAATAGAATACAATTAACTTATTTTAAATTAGTACTAATTGGAAACACTTTATAATTTTACAAAATGTTCGTCGACTTTGCTTTCCTTATTACAAGAAAATTACGTCTTGCAATTCACGAACAAATTTCTGCAGCCTTTGTTTCGAGAACAATTTTAGTTTCTTTGAGCTTATACAAAATTAGAGTTTTGTTAAAATTGTTGTTAACAACACGGCTAAAATAATTTCTATTTGTGGTAAATAATTAAACATCACTTTCGTGATTTAACTTTGTTACATAAAGCATTGCTATTTTTTCAACTGTAATAATATAATAGTAATTCAGATAAAAATATTCGTGAAATAAATTAAAAAATGAATAGGAATAATATTATTTTAACAATGTTATTGTGAAGTTATTATATTCAATTAGTAAATCGATTGCTAAATAAATTGTTATTCGTATAGAGAAAGAAATGACTATAAATATAAGTTTTTAGTAATATATTTATTTGAGAAAATATACTATATTAAACACTTCAAAAACCGTAAAGAGATTTTCAGAGAATTTCAACAAATTAAATTAATCTTTCTCACAAGAATTTACGAGTATTCTTTTTACATATTTGTTCAATTATAATTTTCTCCAATTTGCTTTTACACGTAAATAAATATATATATATATATACACACATAATTGAATATCAATGATAACTAAGAAAATCATCAAATAAATCAGATTTTTAACACAACAGAATACGTGACGCGGTACTTAGATTTTCAACACGATCTTAATGTTTCGCTAATTATACTTCTTATCGCAAATTTCAACTTTCTCGCGTGCAACTGATCAGATATTTCCTCTTTAAAGAATTCATTTTCTATCCTCGTATATATTTTGCGTTCAAGCGTAAATATAGTAACAATAAAGAAACATGCAAACACGCACACCTAGCGTGGAAGTTCCGTCAATTACTATTACGATTCGCGTGTCGGATTTGGGCATTCAAGTTCCTGGAATTCCTTTTACAGCCGGTTACTTTCGTGACCGGTTCCTTTAAAGTTCCCTTTCAATGCAACTTATGCTCAATCGTTGCGTCGTGCTACGTGGAAAACAAGAAATTTGTGCCCCATACCTAGTTCTTGGAGTTGTTATCTAGTTCGACATAAATTTCGTACCGCTTGATCAATTAAGAATTTGTGACATGGCTATTTGGAGTTCTGTAAGTGTAATTTGGTTTAATGTATTCAAGATTAAGAATGTCAGTTGTGTGTTCCATAAAATTTTAATCGATTTTCGAACGAAAGGCAATCACGTGAAACACTGTATCGGAATTATAAAGAACAAGTTGAAAGAGAAATTAAAAAATTGTAACTGTGTTACGGTTTCTAAAATTTGTTTTGACATTCTTTCAATTGATCTTTGACCGTAATCCATTATACTCTGACAAAAATATCTCTGAATTAATTTTTCAATTAGTGTTCTTAAAGGTTCTTTAAAGGTTCTTTTTATTGATCTCCTATAGTACCAATTAGGTCAATTAGTCGATTAGTTCTAATTGACTGGTCATTCATATCTTTCAGCAATTACCTATTGATTTTTATTTATGATTTTCAAGTACAACCCTTGACCAGAAAAATGCTAGTCATTTTTTTTTCTTTATTTTAAAATCCATATAGATATTTACGTATAATTGGTAAAGGTGCAATTTAATTGAAAAGCTTTTAATTAAAAGATTTCGTTTTACAGTTAAGTGAAAACTGAGAAAATTAACTCCGAAGAATCTTAATTAACGTAAAAATCAGATTTACGTTGGTTACGTTATTAACAACGTAAAATATTGAATAATATGCACCATTAAAATATTACAAAAAGCTGTAGTAGTAAACCAGTATCAATCAACCAAGATTAACTTTTTTATGTGTTAATTAACACTAGAACTACCGAACCAGTCAAAATGACTGGTATATATAGAAATTTTATAAATTTACAATAATGTAGTTTTGAGGATTTTCCATGATTTTTTGTAAAAAAATATGTGCAATGAATCGTTACCCTTATTATAGATATTTTTTCAAATACCTTTCATTTTGATTTTTTTGGTATAAATAAGTGTACTTTAATCGCCGGTAATTCTAGTGTTAAGAAACACCTTCTTCATTGTTTTTACAAAATTTCGAGATAATACTTTCTTCTAAAAAGTCTGAGGATGAATTTATATATTACTGTATTTTTCACATATTTAGAGTCTCTAAACATATTTTAATCAAATTAGAAACGCGCCAAAAGCACAAAGATTTAAGATAATAAAGTAAGTGTAATTTGTCAGGTAATGTAAAAACAAAACAACGTATGGAACATGTGAGAAAAAGAATGTTCATAAGACTATGAAGTTTTAAGAGAAACTTTTCAATATTAAACTAAATAGTAAATTAAACTTATGGGGGTATTCCAGTGTAACGGCCCACTTTTTAACGCTACCTTTGGAAATTTATTTAACAAAAAATATAAACTAAGATGTGTTTAAAGTAATACTCAGAATTTTTTTGAGCTTTTATATCGCACATGTACGTTGATATATTGGGTACGGTTTCATAAAAAAAATTCTTTTCAATCGGGCGATGGTGTGGGGACTGCTGTAGTTATCTAAAATGGAAAAACTAAAGTTTATTTTTTTAATTATAGTTATTGTTACAGTTCGAATCACAGGGGCCACGTAAAAATAAAAGTTTACGGGTGGCAGCATTAAAAAAAAGAAGATGTTCGACTGCTAATAAAAGTTTAGCTATCTTCATCCCGTAAAATCAATTTTTTGCGAGATAGAAACTCGCTCCTGGTTGGAACCATAGCCATCTATGTTGTAAATATGTACGCAAAAAAGTTACTGGCTCGATCCACTAGTTTACGCGATATACAATTGCCCATTTTAAAAAATCTCATTTTGAGAAAAACACGTACGTAAGTCACAATTGCACTGAACTGCTATTTTAAATCCTAATCCTCGATTTTGCATTTCTATAAAATTTACTTACTTTTTACACAAAATAATAAATAGCCATGAACATTGAAAAAAAATGTAGCATACAACAGCTGTGTTCCCTATTGATAGGAACTTTGGTTTAACCTTAGGCGCTGCTACATACAGGAGTTACTGCGTTTGAACTTTCATATTTTTGTTAATAATTTGAAAACAAATCGCTCTGCAAGAATATGTGTCACACCAACTACAAGATAATGTAAAATAAAAAAAAATCATTTTTTTCTGAACTGGTAGACCAATTTTTCAATATTTCATTTTTAATAAACTATGTAAACGAAGTATTATAATAATCCTGAAGGTTATATAGTCAATCCGCCCCAAATGATCATTTTGATTTCAAATTATTTATATATATAAAAAAATACGGGTCCAATAGGTTGCTTATTAAACAAATTAAAAAATATTCCTTTAACATTTATTCTGCAGTAATTATATAAAGCAAGAGAATAAAAAATCTTTAAAAAAAGATATTTATTTACACATAGCCAATTTCTTGACAGATGCTGATAATTTATAAACAACGAATAATTGCGGTGTTAAGGATAAAAAAATGGCTTAGTAAAAGTAATTTGTTTCTACAGTAAATCTTTCCGCAGTAGAACGTATGTTAGTGCAAAGTTATTAACAATTAGTCAACCTACCTCTATACTATAGTACTCCTTTAATCCTAACATAACGGGGTGGAGGCTCTTCGAACTCACAAGTCGAATAATGTTAAATTAAAACTATTTCCCTTCTGCAACAATTTCTAAAAAAATTATTTATTTTCTTCTGCATGTTCAAATTTGATATTAAAAAATCCTCGTTATTATATGTGAAAAATATTGTGCATAAGAAAAAGACAACTGATCAGGACGAGGAATCAAACTAACCAATTGGAAAAAAAACGATACAGCATTCTCAGCAGTTCTAGAATCAAGTAGAACAGTTTAAAGCGAAAATTCATTCTAATAAATACGTTTGAGTTATAAATAGTTATATTCGTATATTTGAATATTTTTGTTAAATTTTTTTATATTCCAAGTGTTCAGTAATAGAGAGAGTGTCATTGACGAACCAGTATTATTGGATAGAAAAAATGCTAGGAATAAAAATAGAAAAAGATAGAACACCGGAAAAAGAGGAATATGCTATAAGTACGTAATGGAGGCCAAAAACGAGATAATGAAAACCAGTAGTTTGTCTAAACCAAAACAAACTTGTTTTAAATGCAAAAATCATATATGCAGAAATATTTTACTTGTGCCATTCCTGCTTAACATCAGAAGAACCAGAAGAATCAGAAGAATCAGAAGAATCAAATTCAGATTAGTCTCATATTAGTGTACCATTCTACGATGCTGTTCTATTTTACAAATACATATAAATAAAAATAAATTTGAAGCAAAAACATGTGTCATCTTGTTTGCGATACATAATATATTCCATCGTTCTAAAATTTTCATCAAAAAACAATTTTTTTCAGCATAAATATGTAAAAAGAAGTGTGGAACGAAGAAGCCTTATCCTCAGGAATTTACATGACAACTGGAGGCTCAGGAGTTCTAGTGTTAATGTTTAGAGCTACTGGTCTAGAAAATTTTACCAACGCCTTCTTAAATAAAATTAGGAAGAGCAAAACTGACGACAATTCATTAAGAACAAGCTTTCAGATTTTCGATTGCACACGATTGCTTCGTGCCGACGAAAAACCAAGTCATCGAAGATAATGATAAATACAGTCCATAATAGAGTGGCTAGTCCGTGGCAGATGGCACGTGACTCACGCGTGAACCACTCCCGTGATATACCCCATGGGTCACCCCGTCGCGGCAGCAATTCGTGAATAAATTAGCCTCTATCGGATCTCGAGATAACGCGTTATTTATGGTCAGCTCGTGACGTTGCACCCTTAGGAAAAAGTGGTGGGCCGCAGGTAAAGTTGATCGGTCGGCTCGCTTAATGCAATAGAAGGGATCAACTCGGCTCGCTCTGTGGATCGAGGGTGCACTCAGGTAGAATAAGTGGACTTTGTGGTTTAGCGTTTAACACCGACTATTTTCTTCCTCTGTCACGTGCCACGATTTTTTTTTTTTTTAATCTCTATCTGGTTAGGACGATCGAGATAGGTGAATTCTATTGAATCAACGAATAATAACTGTTGCTAGTTTAGCCGGCAACTTAATTCTTATACGTTATTTGTTTTGTTGGTGGTGCGAAGTATAGAATGACTGACAATCAAACCTGGAAGAGTTTAGTTACAAATCAGTAATAATAAATTAAAATACAGGATATCCCAAAAATAGTGTAAGGTCCGAAAAAGGGTCATCTCTAGGATCGTTGCAAATAAATTTTTGTTTAGTAAAAGTATTGGTTTGGCTTTGTTAACGAAAAAACCGGTGTTAGAGGTAGAGGATCGAAGCGAACACTTTTTACAATAAATAAATTATGTAAAGATTGAACGGGATTGCGAGAACGTGTTGACAGAGGCAAACTGAACTTAACTACTTTTGATAAATATTTGTTGAATGCCTGGTAACAACAAAACGGGTGTCAATGTCATTCAACGAAAAGGATATTAATATCTTATATTTCTGACAACCGGTCAACACAGGATTCCAACGAGATTGTTGACTATACATCGCGTTTTTATTTTGCATAACTAAGTCGGTATGCGTCAAAAAAAGTTAATAAGTATTGAACACAATTATATCTTTCTGCTTGGAGTCGTTCGGAGTAATACCATTCTTCTTGTTAGTGCTGGTATCAACTTGTTTGTTTTTTAAATATAACAAATTTTTAAGTAAATCCTTTCAACAAAAATTTTAAGAAAATATACATCCAAGAAATTGTACCACTTCGCAATATTAAAATCAAAACGTCCTAAACCAATCATTTTTTGTCATAAATAGTTTAATGGATTCGTTGCACAGATTAATGTATAAATAGTATTTAATTCTATTAAAAAAAAAAAAAAAAAAAAATAGTTAACCCACATCTCCTTTGCGCCTACATTTATATAAAAAAAAAACTAACATCAGACTATGTTCCGTTTGAAATTAAGTAAGATTATAAGTATTTCTTGCTATCATTGAAAGCAAGCGAATTAATCAGGTGACCTGCTTTAAATGTCCCATCCTGTATAGTTATTTTTAAAATATAAATAAAAATATCTTAAAATTGAAACATTCGATCGAACTCCAGTTTTTAATATATCTGTGCGAAAAAAAAATGTAGAAACGTCAAGCAACAAAAACTCGAATCCCTCGTAAGAAAATTACTCTTTGGGGAATGACGATCGACGTGTCTCGCGCAGTCGGAATCCACGCAGATGAAAACGAACAGAGGGGAAATATATTCGCGAAAGTGTCACTTCCGATATTGCTTTTATATTGGATTTTCGATCGTATTTCATCGAGGTTAAGACGACTCAGCGATGTTCTTTGATTTTACGTGTTCTTCGAAAGACAGAACTCGAATTAGACGATTGGTCCTTGCAATAGGTATGGGGTTGAATGATAAAAAGAGAGAGATGTGTACAGTCAAGTAACAGAGGTAGAAACAGACTAGGATACGTACGTGACCGTAGGGGCCTCTGGTATCGATCAGCAAACCAGGTGCACCACGCCCAGCTATCAATTAACAACTGTTCATACGGTCACGTCGAAACTTTTGATGAAACAGAAATCAGAATTGTTTCGTTTTTAAACGAAGTAATGTGTGGAGAACAAGGTTCATGTAAGACAGGTGTGTAATAGAACTTTACACTTGCTCTTGCAGGGTGTGAACTGAGCAATTGTCAAGGTTCCGTGATCTTGATGATTACGAAGAAATGAGATATTCAATTAACACCTTTAAAGGATGTCACACGGAACGTCATTTATTGCTGAAATTTCTAGCGACAAATTGTATAGTGAGTTGGCCAAAAAATCTTATCTTTGCGATATACATATGAACAAACATGTCAATAACTTCGTGAACGTAGATAAAATCTAGATGTCGACATTGTGATACGCCGTTTGAAAACGAAAATGTAAGGATTGGTTATCTTAATTTGTTTTACTTAACAGAAAAGGTGTGGTTTTCCCACGATAACGTCAGACTTTACGTTTCATTGACAATTTGATAAAAGTTGATAGGGTTCGGATGGAAAGTATTACCTTATCCACTAGTATTCATCCGACTTGGCCCCATTATATTTTCATCTCTTTGAGTTTTCAAGAGAAAAGAATTTTTTAATTTGTAGAGCTATAAAACTCACCTAGATAAACTTTTGATTGAAGAAAGAATGAGTAACTTAAAAAAAAAAGGCAGATTGTTGAGAAAAATCGACAAGACATTTTTTAATAATGTTTTATATTTACATTTCGCAATATAAACTCCATCTTGACAGAAAACACTTTCTGAATAATCCAATGAAATATATGTATAATAGCCATATCTACTTAAGATCTATCGAGATATAGATCGATGTTTTAGAGTCGATTATTAGTGGTTTTTTGAAAGCTACGTTAAGCTCCACCTTGCAATCAATTAAATTGATAGCATTTTGCTATGAATCAAGTGACTCAATTTTATGTATTAAACGTAAATTGTTGGAATTAATCCTAAGGTACTAAAAATTCATGTAAGAAGAATTAGGGAAACAAAAAGAAAATAACTGCCGTGGCAATTACGCTTTTTTGCTGTAGAGTAGAGCCGAGACGAATTGGATCAAAATAAAAATTCAGTCAAAAAGATATTTTGATTATTATTGTTCGAATTAAATGGGTATTAATTACGAATTTATTATAAAAAGTTAACTTTATAAATTTCGACTGTTATTTTTTTCAAAATAAAAACAAAATGATCTAATTTATCTCGGTCTATCCTACAAACCAAACTGCTATCGTCATAGTTAATACCTTCTTTTGTTAAAAACTATTTTGTTACCATAAACTAAATTTTGCATAATTCAGCAATCATTAACCATATCGATAATCATTACTTTGTTAAGTATAGCACCGTATTTCTTAATTTTTCGACATCAAATAGTCTTCACCACCATTAGTTTATATTTTTATATGTCATAAGAATAATTAAAGCTTTTCCTACGAATGTAGAAAAAACATTTTTCTAATTTTAAAACGACAACAAACACGAGATTGAATCTTGAAATGGAACGAAAATATTGAGAACGAAGGTACGGCGTGTCAGCTTGTTTTGTACAATTTTTCAAAACTTTAATATTAATTGTACATATTTTGAAACATGGTCGAAATAGAAGACTAAAATTTTATTCTAACAGTTCCTCGAAACTATCAACAAAAACTAAATGCCAAGCAAATTAACCACTGCACAATCTACGCGCGAAATTATGTGAAATAGTTGAAATACTTGGTATGCCGACTAATTTTGTTAGGCTAAAATAGTTACCATTTTTCATCGATTAGTTACAGGATCGCGAATCAAATATATATTATATTGTAACTGCAATAATGTTCTTCGATGGAAAAGAGGAGCTGGCACATGGGAGTGACGTCAATGCCGCGACTTGATTAATTAAAATGTAGTTCATGGAATCGAACTTGCGACCTGACCTATCTTCTCAGTTATAGCGACAACGATAATTATTCCGAGTGAGCAGCTTCGTCTGTCTGGATCTTTATGGTGATGCAAGTCTTTTGAGAAAGAAAAATGCTGCGTTTTTTATGTTGTAGAAATGAAAATAGAAAGAGTACCAAATACGAGGTTTCATTTCCATTATTCTCCTTGAATTGTGCGAACCCATTTGCTAGAATATGCAATTTCCTGTATTCTGAATCTGATAACAAAATTTCTTTTGTAGAAGTAATTATACACACAAATGTCACTGTAAGTTTCACGTAATTACCAACGATTATAATTTTTCTCTGTGAAATTTTTACAATTTGAAATTTGAAATTACATTCGTGAAGTAAGCAATTCTGAAAATTCATAATTGCACAATATTCAATTTCGTATGCACTGAATATGTATTAGTATTCCTGTATTATTGTTAATATTAATATATCGTTTGTTAGCAATTTTAAGTACGTCATTAGTATAATTACAATTTTATGAATAAAGTCATTTGGTGCACATATTAGTATGCCATAATTATACGAACATTAAAATTACTTATTTTAAAAGTAATAATTCAGAAAAGCGTTAATCTACCATTATTAAACATTCTTTTTTGCTCTATTTTAAATATTTTTTTATTAATATAATGTTTGTACGGATACTATACGCAAGTAAGTATTTATTTGTAAATTACATTAAATTTGAAAGAGCGTTACATTCGTAATTAACTTTTATGATTATTATATATAAAGCTATCGTTTAAAAATGTTTAAAAAAAATCTACAAACTTTAAATATAGAATTAATTTTGTATGAAGCATCGATGAGGAAGGTATTATTATAATTTAACATTATAGTTCAAAATTGCATTTGAATGGCATACGACACTATACAATTTCTTTTTTCTTTTGCTTTCTCCTTTTTCGGTTTTGTATCTTTAGTATATTAGATCTCTAATATTATAACTGTAATATATTTATTTCAATGAGCTAGAAGTTAACCCGAATTAAGGTAGATTTATATTATCCGTATCCTATACGGAACGGTTCCGTATCGGCACTACTCAGACACAGACACGAGTGTTTATAGTATTATACAGTACCGGACAAATGTATTCGGACAAATGATGTTTCTGAATATACTTAAATGATTCAGTATATTAACCCTTTTGTTACGGGTGCCGTATATATCCGGCAACTTGTATATACGAGCGCCGTCCTTCGTTGGCAAAAAAGAATTTACTGTATCGGTAGAGTATCTCTTGATTCTATCGACTCATATTGGATTAATTCTAATAAACGTATATTTTTGATGCGAAAGACGTACTTGTAAACACCGAAGACTACCGACGTGCATTGTGCACACTTTTCGGCGCGGTGCCCCGTTCAGTGGCGTCACTCCGGCGGAGCGGACTGCCGTAACGAAAGGGTAAAGATTAACTAAATTAAAATGCTTGCAGAGCATTAAATATAACAAATCTCAATATAAAATATATATTTTAAAATGGCAAAGAAATATGTAAGTGACATAAGTACGTGACGTTACCATGACAACAAACAAACAGAAAAACGTCAGTGTCCGAATTTATTTGTCCGGTACTGTACGTTCATTGAACAAAAAGCATTTTATAAAGACACATAATAACACATGAAAATATTCTATGATTTAACTTTGCAAAATTTGGCTGTAATAGCTATATTACTAAATGCAGACGAAGTTAAAAAAAAACGTGTCATTGTTTTAGCGTGCACAAGTGTGTCACAAGAAGAGTTGATGGAGAATATTGAACACTTTTTAAAAAACTGACAAACAATTTTTTAATAGTTTAAAATGTTCCAATATAGCTTCAATGTTCTTTCGACTCGTTCGGTATTCAACAAAACATTCTTTGCGAGAATGCAGGTACGTGTCTGAACCGATACGATCCTGTATATATAAACAGCTACCTTCAAATGCATTAAAGAATATTTTTTATCTGATCGGTGCTGAACGGATACGTTTCGTGACTGTGCGGATAATATAAATCTACCTTTAATGCTGCCACTGAACACGGTAAATTGATTTTAATTGTTTACTTATTTAAAGTTTCAATTCTTTAAATGTTGTTTACTACAATTTCGATCGTTTATAATTGTAATATTTATAATAACAGTTAATAGGAAACGTCTAATATCTTTTAACTGGTGTTAAATAATGGTTCTATCTAACAATGTACCGCTAAGTGGTTCCAATTGCGTTAGAAGTACACTTGAGATTCTGCTGGTAAGTGATAACTGATAACTAACTAAACATTTGGTTATATTTGTACCTTAGATTCTTCGAAGGCACCGCAGCTTTTCTTTAGCTTAAATTTTGAAAAAATTTTGTTTCTAGTCACATGTACAATCGTTATTGTAAATCAAACTGTTGGTTGCACATTAAAATATTATAACTAAACACTGAATTCTAAGCATCGTTAAAAATTAACTTATGCATCGTATTTTACCGTGATTGGTATTTAACAGTAGAACTATCGACGATTGAAGTATACTTATTTCTACCGAAGAGATCAAAACGAAAGGTAGTTTAAAAACATTCATAATTCGAGGAAAATAAACGTTTATCTAGCGTTAAAGTATCTTTGATACGTTTTTTTTTTTCTTAAATAAAAAACATGATATTTCTTATAAATTTCTAAACATAATTCTAACTGTAAGTAGTACTTAAACATAATTCTGTTTTCTGTTTCGTATTAATGATATTTTTGCGAATTTACCATTTTACGTTTTAAACGGTACACCCAAGTTTACCTTTTCTGACATTTACTAACAAGGAAACATATCGAACTGTCCGTCTCCGATTTTGATGAAACTTGGTGGATACATTAAGAAGGTGAAAATAAGGGACACGTATTTTTTTATAGCTGCCAATCGCAAGTTCAGGGGGCGAAATCACCCTTTGAAGTTTCAACAGAAAAATGCTATCTCGAAAACTATCATTGTTATAAGAAAACTTCTTAGGGAAAAGTTTCTTGGTTTCTTAAAGTAAAACAAATAGTGGTCACAGATTTTGTAAAAAGTAATTTGTTTGTAACAAAAAAAATTTATCGTTACATTATTTTAAGAGATACAAAAATTTACATAATGACAAAAAAGATCCAAAATTTTTTTCCGAATCCATTCATATATAATATGATAGATTTGCCTCCTACAGTTTTGTAAATTTTGTTATAATACGCAAACCGTGCGAATCCGAGTTATTATTTTCATATAATACGCTAAAGTTTTTTTATATCTATGATAGTTTTCGAGATAGCATTTTTCTGCTGAAACTTCAAGCGGTCCTTTCACCTCTTAAACTTGCAATTGGGCAGCTATGAAAAAATACGTGTCCCTTATTTTCACCTGCTTAACACTAGGTTTACGGGCATTGATTGGATCATTTTGAGGGGTACATTAAGACACAGATTTTTCGTGATATCCTTAATTCATTTTGCTTTATATCAATAAATTTCTATTAACAGAGATTTATTCAGCATGTTTTTCGTATATAAATTTTATTCCGAGTTTACATTTTCCGCTCGCATACTTGTTAAACTCAACACGAGATCTGAACTGCGTCAAATTGACGGGTTCCGTAAATCTAGTGTTAATGTATCCACCAAGTTTCATCAAAATCGGAGACGTTCGATATGTTTCCTTGTAAGTATCCTGATCGTATAAGAATAAATAGTTGATATGAAACTACAAAATGTATAACCAACAACAAATATGTATTTCGATGCCTTTAAACTCGTAATTCAAGTTCTATAGATTATAGAAGAAGTTTAAAAAGAGAATTCTAAACAGATAATAAAATAATAGTAAAAATTGAAGAACTTTTGGCAAGTATTAAGAGTAACAAGCGTCAATCCCACTTATTCTACAGGCACGATCACAAGTGTGCTGAACTGCTATACTGTAATCCACTTTGCCAACTCTTATAGAACTTTTCCCTGTATCATATTCACTTTGACACAGACAGTGATACATTGTCCTACTCCTTGTGGGAGCCTCTCCAAAATTCATCATCAGTAAGAACACGTGATGTGGTAGAAAATTGACCAAGAGGAAACCTAATGCCTTGATTAAATTTACAGGTTCTTTCACACAACTAAATAATAAATTCGTATTTGGCATGTGAAGACTAGAAGAAAAACACGATAAGTCCATTTTGGTCGATTTGCTGATTTTGATAATCTGACAGTTGAAAGGAAGTACTTAATTATATTACGTGTAGTTGAAAACAGGAAGAACCTATTAAGTCTAAAGATATATGTATTTGAAAATAGGAAAAAAAGGTGTAGAGGAATTGTTTGAAAGTGTTTTGATCTTCTAAATTGCTCCTATTTAAAAAACGAAAAATGTGACATTTTTGTTGCATGATTTTCATAGAAAAGATGAAAAAACTTATTTTATAAACTGTTTTATTACACTATCAAAAGAAAAATATAACTTTATACCGTGTGGAATAAATAGGATAAAATAGAATTATTTTATTTTATTTTTTGAATGAATTACTCTGTATCCTTAGTATGTAAAAAGATACCTGTATAAAGCTTTTTAACTTTAACGATTCCAATATTGATTATGTAATAATTTTTCGTATAATAACATTAAAAAGAAAATGATTTTTGTAAATAGTAAATAATCAGGAAGCAAACAAATAAAAGTACCATTTTCAGAAGCTTTTAATTTAAAAAAATTATTTTGAAAAATATTTTTGACTGACATAAAATACAACTTTTCACATATCGAAGATCGATAAAAAAAATTTATTACATTAACTTTGTGCGAGCTTTTACAGTTTTGTGGAACTTTCTTTCTTTTAGAAGAACAGGTAAAATTATATTACCAGTATGAGATAACTGTTTCTTCTTGTTTCTTTATCTTTTTTGTTTTGCTGTTAAATACAATTATTAGGTATCGGAGAAAGTTCGTGCGGTTTTTTGTCAGAGATAAATTGAAATTTAATTTCTTGTAGTATTTTGCAGAAATGATATAATAATGATGGTATCATTAAAAGATTTTATCCATTTAGTTGGTATTTTTATCCACTATTTCAATTCTTCATTTGTTTCACTGTTCCCTTATCTACCCAAAGTTAAAGATGGTAAGTGAAATGTTAAAAATTCATGCTTTCGAATTTTTTGAATTTAACTTTGGAAACGCAGCAAGAAATACAGCAGAATGCATTTGTAGTGTTTGTAGAGGTCTTTCTGTTATTAAAAAGAAATCATAACAAACTGGTTTGAGTTTATTCTAAGCTTGTAAAAATTCAAAACAATAACGACATCAAAACAGCAGTTAATTTATTTTTCGCAATCAGAACTCGAGATTTTTATACTAATGGAATGTATAAGTTTAAAAAACATTGTAGAAGAAATTACAGAACTACAGAAATTAATAATGATTACTTTATTAAATAAAATTACATTTCAGGAAAGTTCGGACTCCGTGAATTTTATACCATTAATCCGCGCGAACTTTTTCCGACACGTAACAGTTCAGAACTTCACAGAGTTGTGTAACTTATTTCATGTAAAATTTATGACATTCGTATATTGAAATTGATATCTCAATTATATTCTGAAACAAGATCTTTTCAGCAATGTTTATCTATTTCGAAAAGTATCCAACAAATAAAGTAAAAAATATATAAACACAGAAATTGTGCTATTTTAACCCTCTATGGCTTTGTGTGACTTGAAAGT
>SMSQ01019239.1:21582-37723 GCA_019453375.1 Ctenoplectra terminalis | reverse complement strand
TAAAAAAAAAAAAAAAAAAAAAAAAAAAAAAAAAAAAAAAAAATGGACAAACTTGTGCGTTGGTATTCTTTATTTAAAATCAGACGTTGGTAGGACTTTACCACCTGGTCAGTTAAATTTTCAAAGGTAAGGTACCATTTTTAGGTACCATTTTAAGTTATAGCGCCTGAAGAATTCGTATTCTGTATGAATCTGTAGTAAATTTTGTTTAATATAATAACCGTTTTCAAAATTTATATAGCAATAAGCGAACGTTGAATCCTAAATAAATATTTTTTAAATATTAACCGTCAGACGTTACGCGTCTCTGTACGATCGAACGATTTGAATTTAATTTAATTTTAAATTTATTTCTTGAAATTTGTATCAAAGGTATTGAAACGTATAGCAAAAAAAAATAATCGGAGTCATGGGAAATTATGTTAACAAATTCTTTTCGTACGACAATGAGACTCGTAACGACGAGATGGAGAAAAAGCAAACGAGAAATCCGTCGACTATTGAAAAGGAAATTATGCATACACCGCCTGTAATTCATAAAACAATACCTATGGATCCTAGATCAGTAACGAGTGGAATAAATAGAACACCTATAGAGGTAATTTAAGCATCGTTTGATGTAAGTTTTTATTTTACAATGAATCGTATGATTAATAGAAAACATGTAAAGTTTTTAATATTTATAGATGAATAGTACGCCAGTTAGAGCAAACAAAAGATTGTCAGCGATCCCGAGACACTTGCAAACTAAATCATATCTGGAAACAGATATAGACGAGGTAATGTTACACGCAACTCCGACAAAGCATTTTGTGCTAAAAGAAACGCAAACTACAGAATTACAATTCCCTGATACGGTAAATTATTTATGTTATTGTGTATCTTAAAATTTACTTTTCATTAAAACAGCGTCTTATTTTTATCATTTTTGTTTTAGGAGGATAAAAATACGGAAATGATTTTAACACCAATAAATAGTATAAACACTAATAAGGTAATTACTGCTATAGAAAAAGAACATTACAATATCCTAGGACTCGATCCTAGGTCTCCGGCTGCTGATTTCGATAGAACCCCGATTTTAATGCCAAAATCTGCGGAACGTTTAAGAGCAAGGTCTCAAGAACGTTTGCACGGAACTGGCAGTTATGATACATTTTCATATTGTGAAATGTCGTCGCAATTTAATGTCACAGAAATACAAGCTCTGCCTGATTTAGCAGTGTGCACAGCGAAGTCTTTAAAGTTGGTTAATTCCGATTGCGACAAATACAGTGAACCTGACTCGTCGTGTTCTAGTCATTCGTCTGGAACTGAAACTGGTGAGGAAATTACTCTTGTCGATAATTATAGATTTATTTATACTAAAGTTTATCAAAACTTTGTTGTACGTAACTAACAAATGTTTACATTAGGAGAAAAAGAATTAGAAGATCGGGATGAAATTCAAACAAGTTTGGAACAATATAATTGTGACGATACATGTGAGAAGAGTATAGAACAAAAAGAAACATGTATTAACGATAACGATATTATTCAAATATGGAGGGATTCGTTAGTTTTGGATGAACCTGAAGAATCACAAATAAACGAATCAAACGATGTACAAGTTGCTCAAAAAAGAGCATCGCAAGCAGCAACAGAAGTAATTATCACATTTGATGACGACAGTATTGCCAAAGACATAGTATCTCTAAAACTAGTCAAATCTGTAAATGACAAGATAAAAGTAGATACAATTGGGAAAAAGGTTTTCAAATCAGATGCTAAAATTCCAACAGATGAAAAGAAAGCTTTCAATACTAATGACAAACATGGAAGTGAATCTGCAAAGGTATTTAATGAATTATGAATTGCTTTTAAGATGATAAAAATATAAGAATTTTTTTACTTCCAGATTCGAACTCCTCTTGGAAACCGTTCAAATAAGGAACAAATGTTGTTAACGAAGACTCCGCAACAAATGTTTAGGAACAAAGGTATGATACCAAAAATGTTCCAAGAAAACACACCGCCAAACCAAAAACATGTAGCAAAATCTAAATTGAGCGCCACACAATGGGATCCAGATTCAACAGTTGTTATTTAAGGTTTAGATTTTTAATTTTAATAGGAAAAAATAATTTTAAATTTAGTTAGTTAAATAGTTTTAATTGTAAAAATTAGCAACTGTAAATATAAATATAAATCAATTGCAATAATGTATTCATTTGATTCAAAATAAATAATCTTTTTAAGAAAATTCTTTTTATTACAAGTTTTAATATAAAATCACGGATTTTCCTTATTCATTTGCATAGCTGCTCTTATCTGAGATTTGGCTTTTGTAATTGATAGTTGAAGATTTTCACTTGGTTGTACGAGTTGCGACACGCTAAACAATAATACAGTAGTTAGTTACCACAAATATATATTTAATATACGATGGAAGATATAGCTTACTTTGGATCTTTTATTACAATCTTCTTCTTCTCGTTATCATTTTTTGGTATTAATTTGATAGTTATATTACTCTGAACCTTCTTTGGATTAGAAAATATGTTCTTATTTTCAGCTTCCCACTTCACTATAGTGCTTGTGTCTACAAGTTGAGGTCTAACAACTCTAATTTTAACATTATTGTTAACATATTGTCCCTTGTAATTTTTTCTTTTGTTTCTTACACAGTCTGATTTTGCAGTAGGTTCCTTTGATTCGTTCATTCTAATAATAGCTTCGGTTGGATGATAAGGAGTTTGCAATAGGATAGCTGTATTATTTTCTTGATAATTATACGAAGTCGAAGGTAGACTAGGTTCGGATACTGGTCTTGGATCTAGATTTTGCGGTATGCCATCATAAATAGAAGATAATGTTTCTCCAGGATATTGTTGAGTTAAACGCTCTTCTGTAAGCGGTAAAGCAGGCGTTCTCTTTTTTCTGTGATACTGCTCTCTAAAATTTATTCGATTGTAACGTTCAACTGTAATATTATACCAAGTCCTTGTATGTTATGTATATCAAGTCTTGTACGTTACTTTTACTTCTTACATACTTGGGAACAAATTTGTCGGTATCTGGATTTATTACATCTTGCTGATTTCTTTTTATACGGATAACTACATCTCTTTGACGCTGAAGAAGTTTAGCTCTAGTTTCTGACACGGTTTCAAGTTCAGGTGTATAGAAAACATGTAGCGAACCTCCATAAAAATTTTTCCCATCGACAAATCGTTTCGCTATTCTGTACGGCGTACAATACGATATACAAACGTGTCATCAATTATTTGATCAAAGGTACGGGAAACTTGAGTTACATATCGGTACTACTGAAACTTTAAATAATGACCTTGCGCTTTGTATGCGAACATATTGCACATAGTATGCTTCTGTAAATTCTTCTGCAGGATAATCAGGTACGACGTGTATTTTCTTAATACTTCCGTACGGTTCAACAAGTTTCTTCACTTCTTCACCTAATTGGAGTTTTGGTACTCCACATATCATCAAATGTTTTGATTCATCGTTTAACGTATAAACCTGTTACACAGAGCTAGTGTGTCAAGGAAATATTACAACAAACTAAAAACTGATAGCAGATTACGCAATTAGCTATTTTAAGTAAGTTTATTTGTAAACAAAAATTTCTCGCAACTTAAATAAATCTATCGGATAGTTTACAAAAACTATCTTTAACTTCGTAATGAAATTATGAAAATGTCAAATTAGTAAAAGGAAATAAGGTGTAGCTGTTATTAATCGTTAAATATATTTTGTATAGAATAGGATACAAGTCCACAATGCTACCTTCACGGATGTTAATCTCTTTCCTTGCCTGTAAGGCGGTCGTGTATGACATAATTTTTGTTGCAGATGATGAGGAAGCTTCGTTATGGTACATTCGTTATCCATGGTTAATATTTCTTACTGTAATTCTTTCCGTACCAATCTTTCATACGTTTCATACACCACGGTTAGTTTTTCCACAGGTTACTCTCGTTGATTTACATAAAATCTTCAACCAATATTAAATATACTTATACTTTCATAAATTTATCTCTATTAATTTCATAAATTTCTACTTATGCGTATTATCAAGCACGACTACAATAACTTCAGTAATATTACACATTCCTCTATAACAACCACCAAACTGCTGAACTTAGTAATTCAAAACAGGTGGCTCTTCTTACAACAGTAAGATAACAGCATACTTTAATTCCTCAAGAATCAATCAAACCTGGAAATGATAATTTTATTTAATAAATTACTCTCGGTAAAAAATATTCCAGAAGAGATAAAAAAAAGTATTACAGTATTTACACATGATAAATGCCGTGTAACATTCGTTACATAAAACATTAAATTCCTAGAATCTAGAAAATTAGATATCTTAAAAATTTCTGTCAGCTTTTAAGCATTTTTTTTCTTATACTCCTATTAAAAAAAAAAAGCTGTTAAGTTAACGTATCTTGGATCCGTTGCGTACGTTGAATAATTTTAATTAATAACACCGAATCAAATCGTACACGGTAACTTACCAAAACCACCGTCGGAAGTAGATACGAATAAAACGGATGTCATCGCCCAGAAGAGTAATGGCGTCCATAGCGGACATACGATTCCCTTGCTATTTGCTCGTTGTGTTTAAATTTACATGGTAGGAGTAGAACGCGAAGGTTGTCGATATTTTTTGTCGAATAATGGTCGCTTTAATTCGTATATCTGATTAATCGTTTCGAGAACGTTTTTATACAAACGGTGGAAATAAGTGGTTGTGTACATGTTAAGGGTTTTGCAGTGCAACAGCATCAAAGAAAATTTGTTCACGATTAATGAGCAGGTTGTTTATCAGCTTTTGTAAACGTTTTTCATTTCGCATTAGAAAAATTAGGTATTTTAATCGCGTTCGCCGGACTGTTCTCTTGTTTTGGAAAATAATTTATCTAACCTTCGTTAGCGTTTCGATTGGTATTGAAGTAGGTTTTCGATTTATTCTCGATTATAAAATATTATTTCAATACGCGTACGACGATAGATTCTATCGAAGGAAACTTGAGATTAATAGTAACAACGATAAGTAATACAGGAAGTATCTCGATCGTGAAATGGGTATTGTAATTTGAGATATTGTGAAAGTACATTTTCTGTCCATTTGTGTTTGAATGCAGATCTACATTTCGGCAAAAAATTTTGTATCGGAGCAAGCGAATAATTATTATTGATTTAGTAAAATTCACGCGATCTTTTTTTCCTAATCGATTCGATAAATTATGCGCTCGAATCAGAATTTTACATGTTTTTTTTTTTTTCAGTTATTTAATAACCCAACATTGTATTGCATGCCATATGTGAATTTAATAAATGTAATTGGAAAAATCTGTTGAATGTAATGTTAATAAAAATTAGATGCTATTGAGATTATAAAATAGAATAATAATAACGGGAAACATATTTTATGTTTATTTACAGAACTAATAACTGCAATGGATTCGGCATAGCAACATTAACTAATATTAAACAACAAATATGTTTGACCCTTATTACCCGCGTAGATTATATTTTCTTTTATATATTTAAAATTATTATAGCGTCCTATAAATTATTTCGTTATGTCTGCAAATACTCAATTTGCAAATCCTCCACCAGCTATAAGTTTACCTAATATGTCAGTGCCACCTCCTGCTACTCCGAATTTATCAGCTCCGCCTCCTAATTTAACTACCATAAACACATCTGGAAGTTACCAGCATCGATACACTAACCACAGAGATGGAGCACGGGGTTTCTTTAAACCGTTCAGACCGTACCATGCGCCAAAAATTGTTGCTGCTGGCCAAGATACGTTACAAGACGAATTCGATGGGAAAAGACTTAGAAAATCTGTTATGCGCAAAACTGTGGACTATAATTCTGCTATCATTAAAAGCCTGGAGGTGAGATTATTAATTTGTCATAGAATTTCGTGGAGTCGATGATAGATAATAACAATGTTATATATTTTATGCGTAGAATCGAGTATGGCAGAGGGATTATCGGGACAGGCGCGCCCTTCAACCGGATGTGATGTATTACCCCGATCTACTTCCACCACCCAGTTATGTTGACAATCCAATAAATGCTGTTACCACAAGATTTGTGAAGACCGCAACAAATAAAATGCGTTGCCCCATCTTCTGTATGGCTTGGACACCGGAGGGGAGACGTCTTGTTACGGGTGCATCAAGCGGAGAATTTACTCTATGGAACGGTCTTACGTTTAATTTTGAAACTATTCTACAGGTATTTTATGTGCTTTAATGATAATTTAACAATAATTAAATTTCTGCATTTTACTAATATTTTACAATTTATTACTAACTCGTTACCTTGTGGTTTTGATAAAAGACTATGTATACGTACAGAACTTAATATTTGAAAAAATTTAAACCTTAAGTACGTTGTACTAGTTGTTGTGAAAAATATACGCTGGTTTCAGGTACGTTAATCAAACAATTGCTTCTGTCTGTGCAGGCACATGATAGTCCAGTGAGAACAATGGTATGGTCACACAACGAGAGCTGGATGGTCACAGGAGATCATGCAGGCTATGTGAAGTATTGGCAGAGCAACATGAACAACGTCAAGATGTTTCAGGCGCACAAAGAAGCGATTAGAGGACTCAGGTATACCATCCACCACACTAGTCCTTACGTCTCTTGCGCCACTGTTATCGATGATCCGTCCATCCTTGCTGTAGTTAAAATATTGGACATGACTCTCATTCTCTTCCTTTTCTGGTTTTATAACACTTCTGTTCTGGCAATAGTGATTCTTGTATGGGTACACAGGTGATTTCCAGAGTTTTTCATAAATTGTATTTGAAAGATTTCCTGGTATTATGGTAGATACACAAATTCTCGGGCTATAAAAGTTTCTGTGATACAAAGTCTGTAATGAAAATTCATTCCTTATACTATGTCGCATTTTTATCCGCGTTATTACAAATCATTGTGAAAGCTGACATTCTTTTCTTTTAATAAAGTTTTTTTACCGAATTTAATTTTAATAAATAATTGTGATATTAAACGTTAGGTTTTATATTAAAACTAAAACTGTGATACAATAATACTACAAGTGTTGAGCGATACTATACAAGTAGCTCCAATTATTTCTGCTTAAGTAAACAACATAAAGTTGGATATACAATAGGTTCTCAAGACTGCTAAATTTTCGATAATTTTCAACATCTTCACGGATCGTAACAATATTCAAAGTTGATAAGCGAGGATAGTGTAAATTTTTCTGCCAAATATATTGTACGTGTATTAATATGAAATTTACCATCTGTATTCATAGAGTCTTAGGGACCTAAATGAATCTACATGGTCCGTTAGATTATGATAGTAAGAACTTATTATTTTTATACAGAAAGGTTTGAGGAAGAAATGGATTAAATCATAAAGAAAAAAAAAAGAAAGAAAGAAAGAAAGAAAGAAAAAAAAAAAAATTAAAAAATTAAATTAGGTCCTTATGGCTCATAGTTTATGAAATTTATATGGTCAGGTTGTTGGGCAAAAATGTGTATTTTTAGAATGACGAATAAACAAACAAGAAATATATATATATATATATATATATATATATACAGCAACACCTAGTTGAGATTCCCATGGAATTATAATAAAAATAAATATCCTGTGTCCTTCTTTACATCATCCAAGTTTTCAATAAAGTTGAATAAAGATATTTGCAGTATCATATGATTTCTAAAATAAAGTATTTTCTCTTCGGTTTGTGTCACTTGTACCCTTTTGCAGATGAGAGAGAGAGAGAGAGTAACAGAGAGATATAATAAAATTCATGTACACTTCGGACATTTTTTTTGTACAATAAATGTTGAACTTTTGAAAAAATATCACTCTTGGTATATCACTCGGTGGTCATGTGGCATCAAAGAGAGATTCTACTTTCATGATAATGAAACAGTTTGTTGCTTGATCAGCAACGAATTTTGTTTGAGTGCCAGATATGACTGTCGAAGATGGTTTTTTGTTTATTTATAATATTTACACATAGATCTTCCTTTTATTACTGATGTCTGTCTATTCCTCGAGGTGAATTCACGGTATAAGTCCACTACACGCGTTCTTAGAAGATTATATTATCAATACATTAACAGTTTTTCAAGTTGTACCAGAAATGAACTTTATTCGTCCANAAGAAAGAAAAAAGAAAAAAATTAAAAAATTAAATTAGGTCCTTATGGCTCATAGTTTATGAAATTTATATGGTCAGGTTGTTGGGCAAAAATGTGTATTTTTAGAATGACGAATAAACAAACAAGAAATATATATATATATATATATATATATATACAGCAACACCTAGTTGAGATTCCCATGGAATTATAATAAAAATAAATATCCTGTGTCCTTCTTTACATCATCCAAGTTTTCAATAAAGTTGAATAAAGATATTTGCAGTATCATATGATTTCTAAAATAAAGTATTTTCTCTTCGGTTTGTGTCACTTGTACCCTTTTGCAGATGAGAGAGAGAGAGAGAGTAACAGAGAGATATAATAAAATTCATGTACACTTCGGACATTTTTTTTGTACAATAAATGTTGAACTTTTGAAAAAATATCACTCTTGGTATATCACTCGGTGGTCATGTGGCATCAAAGAGAGATTCTACTTTCATGATAATGAAACAGTTTGTTGCTTGATCAGCAACGAATTTTGTTTGAGTGCCAGATATGACTGTCGAAGATGGTTTTTTGTTTATTTATAATATTTACACATAGATCTTCCTTTTATTACTGATGTCTGTCTATTCCTCGAGGTGAATTCACGGTATAAGTCCACTACACGCGTTCTTAGAAGATTATATTATCAATACATTAACAGTTTTTCAAGTTGTACCAGAAATGAACTTTATTCGTCCATATCTACGCGTTTCTATACACGTTTTTTCACGCATATAGCGCATACACTCAACTCAAAAAAACTTCATACGTGAAGATCATTAAAAATCATAAAATAACGGCTTGCTATGCATTTGATTTTTCACAATTTAAATAACTGTGAATATTATGATTCTTTATGAGTTCATAGGCTGATTTTAATTAACAGTTACATGATATTTAAGATTCATTAAACATGCATGTGTAGATACGCAAAAACATAACTTATTCAACGGATGGTACGATTAAAAAAAAAAAAAAAAAAAAAATATATTTCTATTATGTTTTTTTGCTTGTTTCATACATATATAAAATATTGCATGCGTAGTATTCAATAAGCAAAATGACAAATCAGTAATAAATGTAAGCTACTATATGCCTTTGATTTCATTATCCAGTAATCATATTTTGATGTCATATCATGGTAATGTCCGTAAGGTGTACCATATGTCTTAAATGCTCTATTGGATATCAATAAACTTCATACGTTCTGTTTCCTTCTATTTTGAATATATTGCACCTGTAAGAGGATAGAATTTGAATAAAAGTTAATAAAGCTCCAATGTGTAATCAATCTTTTATCATGTTACATTACTATTTTATTATCTGATAGTTTATACACGTGCCTACATGAGATAATAAGTTATATGAAATATATATGTTATACATTCCTTAACGTTATAGTACTTGTTTTATCGAGAGCATAAGTTCTCATTGTGAGCATTTGCAAATAAAGAATCGCTTTATAAGTACGTAACAACGTATTATTTGAATATAACTTTTGTTTTTTGGGTGGGTAGTTTCAGTCCAACGGATCACAAGCTGGCTACATGCAGCGATGATGGAACTGTCAGAATTTGGGACTTTCTTCGCTGTCACGAAGAACGAATTCTCAGGGGTATATATCACGTCATTTCTTTATCTATACACATAGTTCATACGTTAGTAAGAAAATTAAGTAATTAAAAATGAACGAAGTAACGAAGATTAGCATTGGAAAGAACTACACTACATTAGATGTTCCCATAACTGTTTAGGTCATGGAGCTGATGTGAAGTGTGTGCACTGGCATCCACAAAAAAGTCTAGTCATCTCTGGAAGCAAAGATAATCAGCAACCAGTCAAGCTATGGGACCCAAAGACTGGCCAGTCTCTTGCAACTTTGCATGCACACAAGTCGACGGTCATGGACGTTAAGTGGAACGAAAATGGAAATTGGCTGGTAACCGCGTCGCGGGACCACTTGCTCAAACTGTTTGATCTTCGAAATTTAAGTCAAGAAGTTCAAACGTTTCGTGGTCATAAGAAAGAAGCTTCTAGTGTCGCGTGGCATCCGAGTCACGAGGGTCTATTTTGTAGTGGCGGTAGCGATGGAGCTATTTTATTCTGGCACGTGGGGTACGCTTCTTGATACCTTTCAATTTCTCATTTTATAGTCTTACTTTTCACACATTTTTTTATACCACCATTGACTTGTAGAGCCGACAAGGAAGTGGGTGCGATAGAACAAGCTCACGACAGTATAGTCTGGACGTTAGCTTGGCACCCTTTAGGTCACATTCTTTGTTCCGGTAGCAATGATCATACTTCGAAGTTCTGGACACGAAACAGGCCCGGTGATTTAATGAGAGACAAGTATAATCTGAACACCTTGCCTGCAGGATCGGCTGGTGTTGACGATCACGAAATTGGTACAGAATATATCATGGGAATGATAAAAAGAGTATCGTTAATAGAATTAAAGGAACTGTGATTTTAATTACTGCTTCGATTATTTTGTAGCCGATGAAGCAGCTGTAATACCTGGTATGGGACCAGAAGACAGAATTAACGCAGATGGCGAACCGGAAGATAAAAGCGGTGGTATTCCTGGTTTGGACTTGGACCACGCGGTCGACGAAGGAAAGAAGTTCGCCAACAAGAAAGTTCCTTACAGCAAACCGATTCCAAGGAACTTCCAAGCTCAGTGGAACGAAATGGAGGCGGAGGATATGGAGCAAGTGGAAGCTTTGAATGCATTTGTGAATCAGTTAATCGAAACTACGCCAGGAGCAGTGCCTCTAAACGAAGTGACTCCTAACGGTATCATATTGTACGGGAAAATGATTCCTGTTGAACGTAAGTGCTATTTAACGTGCAAACGAATGTTTACTGTCACAAATTTAAATAAAAAATTGACGGTTATTAATTGATGCAAATGTTACAGCCGGTTCTAAGCTAGCAGAAGCAATCGGCAAAGGAAACGATGCCATAAATAAATTAGTGTTCTCTGGAGAAATAGAAGAGCTACGCGACGTCGTCGGTCCGCCGGACAACATCGACGACTCCGAGGAATACTTGCAGGACGATGGCGAAATAGATTATTCTAAAGTTCCCGATATTGAACTTCCTCCACCTTTACCCAGTTCTAAGTTTGCGCAGAATCCAGAGCTACTAAAGGCCCTGAATCGCGGCGGAAAGCGGAAATTCGATCAGCTGATCGGTTGGAGCGACGGTGGAGCCAGTGATCGAACCTCGAAAATTCATCAACCGGTTTTCGGCGGAGTGATGACGGAGGACTCGCAGTCCAGTGATACCGATTTAAAGTACACCGGGACAAAGTCGAATCAGCACTCGAGCGAGAGCAACTCCTTCCACGGTGGACAGGACGAGGATCTCAGGAAGCTTCCGCACGGTGAAAGCACTAGAAACACGAATCGCGACGAGGACTTACGGTTTAGCATATCCAGCGGACCCGGGAGGCCTAGTTTGCGTTCTGATTATGATGTAAGGAGTAATTACGCGGATAAGGACTTTAGAAGCTCGCACGGATTCCCCTTGAAGAAGCCATTGGACAACGACATTTACGACGACAGGGATCGAGACGGTGGTTCACGATGGGACGACGAGAAGTCGATGAACGATGGTCCCCGGAAAGGGGACGGTGGTTTTTCAGGCAATTTCGATAAACACGATAACATGCCGATGGGTATAGGATCCGGTATGAGTAACAACATGCCCCACTTAGGAAATAGCATATCTCATATGTCGAGTCATCACAATATGCAGAATATCAATCCTAACATGCCTCCTCCGATTCCAAGTTTAGTGCCACATCCGAATATGTCCCAACATCCTATGCAGAATAAACCGCTGCATCCTGGTATGCAAGGAATTGACGGTCCCATGCACATGATGCACCATCCTAATATGCACCCAAATTTCGGTCCTAACGGGCCCCCACCCGGAAACTTCGGTCCTAACTTTAGACCACCGAACGGTAACTTCGGACCTAATCAACACTTCAGGCCCAGCCCGTTGCCTCCGTTCGGACCAAACCAAGGACCATTCGGTAGTAGTTTTCAAGGTTTGCCAAATTTCCGTGGACCGAACTCCTGTCCGCCAAATTTCGACAGGCCAGGTTTCGGTCCTGGCTTCCGGGGTCAGAATCCCGGCCAGAACGCGCCAAATAATTTTAATTCAAACTTCGGTAATTTCGGGAATAAACTCGGACCTAATCGTGGCATGAATCGGGGTCCCAACGACAATAACATGGGAAGGAGCGGGTACAACAATCGTGGTAGAGGACGGGATGGCGATCAACAACGAGGGATCCGAGGAAGAGATAATTATTGAAAAATAATCATTTGAATCGAAAGTGTCTATGTTATGTGTACGTTGACAGATTACCGTTCGTCCTGCACGAACCATCTGATTTTTCCGTGCTAGGTTGTATAGTTGTCGATAACGAATGGTAACCTGTAAAAGCATTGCAGTGTAAAATAACGACCCATATCAGACACGTTGCGAGCCATTTTTTACTTTTCGTTAAAAGGGGAAACTCGAAGTGGGCGTTAGTACAGCGTGCTTGGATGAAAGTATATTTTCTTTCCTCGATGGAACTTTATTCGGATGAGAATTGTCCTTTTCCAATAGAAAGCGACTGATTATCCATATTCTAGATGGCTAGATTTATAAATAACACGAGAGAGGAACCCGTGTTGGAAGCAAGTGCGACATCTTCTCCGCGTCTTGTAACACTTGCGCGCAGAATGGATGAGCATGGTGAATTATACGAAGCCGCAGAAATTGTAATATATGATATAATCAATGACACACCGATATTATTCCGATTTAAAAAAAAGGATTAAGAGAAAAAGAAAAAAAAAAAAAAAAAAAAAAAAAAAAAAGAAAAAACAACTGTTCACAAGCTGCCTTGCTAAAGAATTTTTCTTGTTCCAATTTCGAGAATTGAGCGCGGGAATAGGGTAGAAAAGCATGTGGAGCATGTTGAACTTTTCGTAATTGTTGCTGGTCGTCGAAAAATTGTGAACCAGAACAGTTTACCTATCAATTATTAATAAAAATGGAGTAAGATGCAGAATTATTCGATCGACTCTGTCCCAGATTTAATTTATGGATATAGTCGTAAGTTCATCTTAACTACATAATTATATATACGTATATANAGAAAAAAGAAAAAAAAAAAAAAGAAAAAACAACTGTTCACAAGCTGCCTTGCTAAAGAATTTTTCTTGTTCCAATTTCGAGAATTGAGCGCGGGAATAGGGTAGAAAAGCATGTGGAGCATGTTGAACTTTTCGTAATTGTTGCTGGTCGTCGAAAAATTGTGAACCAGAACAGTTTACCTATCAATTATTAATAAAAATGGAGTAAGATGCAGAATTATTCGATCGACTCTGTCCCAGATTTAATTTATGGATATAGTCGTAAGTTCATCTTAACAACATAATTATATATACGTATATATATATATATACATAGTTCAAATGTATGATGCATAAATATATATATATATTTTAATTCTATCCCGAATATTTCATTGTACATGAAATTATATTTGAAAGTACTTTTTTTTTTTTTTTTTTTCTAATCCATAAATTTGATAACGTTATGACTTTATTGTTCGATATATATTGCACCTATTTTTTGACATTTCGTTCGTCGCGTTACTTCCGACATTTGATGGCTTTGTTTTGGTAGCGCTTAACCTCGTGTTATGCTCCTTTGAAGCGGTATAAGATTCAATACAATGGGTAAAAAAGGGAAAGCAGGGAACGGAAATTTAGGAAAAGCGTTGATCAGAGACCGTTTTGGTCCATCGAGAAATAAAAGAAATGTTGATTCATCTATGGTAAGGTAATGCCTTTATTTATAACCTATTCATTCCGGTACATGCGTAATAAATTTGATGGTGAATAATTCTTGATACTTTAAACTTTTATTTCCGATCAGCTCCATACCTCCGAATTAAACGATGGTTACGACTGGGGTCGTCTTAATCTTCAATCCGTTACGGAGGAAAATTCTTTTCAAGAGTTCCTCTCTACCGCGGAGTTAGCGGGAACCGAGTTTCATGCCGAGAAACTAAACATCAAGTTCGTCAATCCAAAAAGTGGAATTGGATTACTTTCGAAGGATGAAAAGGAACAGATGTTGGAAACTCAAAAAAAGAATAAAGCTCTCTTAAAAATACCAAGGAGACCGAAATGGGACAGTTCGACCACGGCTTACGAATTGCACAGCAAAGAAAAAGAAGAATTCTTAAAATGGAGACGTTCTCTTTCTATGCTGCAGGAAGTAGAAGGATTGATGTTAACTCCCTACGAGAAGAATTTGGAATTTTGGAGGCAACTATGGAGGGTAGTGGAGCGCAGTGACGTTATTGTACAGATAGTCGATGCGAGAAGTCCGTTACTCTTCCGTTGTGAAGATTTGGAGGCGTACGTGAAAGAAGTAGATCCCGAAAAGATGAATATGATATTGATTAATAAAGCAGATTTTCTAACAGAAGAACAGAGACAAGCGTTGGGCAGAATATTTTACAGATATTAATTTGAGAGTTGCATTCTTTTCTGCCACGCTAGCAGCTGAGAAGCAAAAGATGCAAGACATAATAGAGGAAGAAAACTTGGAGGATGAACGAAATAGTGAAATAGAGGATAATGATGAAAATAACGAAAACGATGATAGCGATGAATCATTGTACAATTCAGAATTTGCCTCGGATGAAAGTGAATACGAAAGCGCGGATGATGGTAGTAATAGTATAAATGTTGAAAATGAGGAGAAAAAGAGTTCCAAGAACGACGAATGTAGTTTACACGAGTTAAAGCTTTCGATAGAAGAAACGGATGAAAAAATTACAAAGAACGACACAAAAGTTGAAAATTCACCAGAATTGTTGACTAGAGATCAATTAGTATCATTTTTCAAATCAATTTATAAGGGTGAAACATATACAAAAGGAGTCACAACAATTGGTTTAGTAGGCTATCCAAATGTAGGTAAAAGTTCCACGATAAATGCCCTGTTAATGGACAAAAAGGTATCGGTATCTGCAACACCGGGTAAAACGAAGCATTTTCAAACGCTGTTCTTGGACGAGGATCTACTTCTTTGCGACTGTCCTGGATTGGTAATGCCCAGTTTTGTTTGTACGAAAGCAGACATGATTTTGAACGGTATATTACCAATTGATCAAATGAAAGACCATGTACCTCCGATTACATTACTTGGTACTTTAATACCAAGGCACGTTATAGAGGATCTTTATGGAATCATGATACCTACACCACAAGAAGGAGAAGATCCTGACCGTTCTCCAACTGCAGAAGAAATTTTAAATGCTTACGGATGTATGTATCCGCGTACTCTTTGTAGGAATACACAATAATTTGTATAAGTTTTAATTTATAATGGGCTTTTTCTTATTGCAGATAATAGAGGTTTTATGACACAAAATGGCCAACCAGACAATCCACGCTCTGCGCGATATCTTCTAAAAGATTACGTAAACGGTAGACTGTTGTATTGCGTTGCACCACCAATGATAGACCAAGAAAAGTTTCATATATTCCCTCCGCGAAGAAAAATAGTTTCTGTGAGCAAGCACTTGCCACCTAGAACGGTGCGTGTGAACAAAGGAAGTAAGACTACGTCCGAAGATATGGATAAAATATTTTTTAAAAATAATATTTCGAACGTACACGTAAAAGGAGTGATTGGAAAAATGCATGGTTTATGTCGTTCTGATTCTAAGTATGTAACATTATTGTATATTTATTATTTGATAAAGTCATTCTTGTATAATTATTAATAATAATTGTTCATATATAATAATAAGTAATGGAGCGTGTACATGAATTTCGTCTCAATAATATTTTGGTAATTATTGTAATCTCTTTTTTTTTTTTTTTTTTTTTTTTTTTTTTT
>SMSQ01019239.1:2671-14482 GCA_019453375.1 Ctenoplectra terminalis | reverse complement strand
TTACAAAAACATTAAATTTCGAATTTTTAAGTCTCGAAACGTAAGTTACATTTCTCGAACGCTCAAGTTAGAGTTTTTAGGTTGCTAAAAATTTTCAAATCCAAATATTCAAAAATTTTAACATTTAAATACTAAAAAAATTCTAGTATTCAGATTCAACATTACAAAAACTCTAAATTTCGAATCTCTAAGTCTCGAAATGTAAGTTAGATTTCTTGAACGCTCAAATTAAAGGTTCTAGATTGCTAAAAATTTTCAAATTTAAATACTTTAACATTTAAATACTAAAAAAATCCTAGTATTGAAATTCAAAATCACAAAAACTCTATATTTCGAATCTCTAAGTCTCGAAACGTAAGTTGGTTTTCTGGAACGCTCAAATTACAGCTTTTAGATTATTCAACATTTTTCAATTCAAATATTCAAAAATTTTAACATTTAAATACTATAAAAAAATGCTAGTATTCAGATTCAAAATTACGAAAATTTTAAACTTCGAATCTTTAAATCCCAAAATGCTAGTTACATTTCTCGAACGCTCAAATTAAAGGTTTTAGGTTGCTAAAAATTTATCAAATCCAAATATTCAAATATTTCAACATTTAATTACTAAAAAAATTCCAGTATTCAAATTCAAAATCACAAAAATCCTAAATTTCAAATCTTCAAGTCTCGAAACGTAAGTTACATTTCTCGAACGCTCAAATTCAAATATTAAAAAATTTTAACATTTAAACACTAAAAAAAAATGTCCTTATTCAGATTCAAAATCACAAAAATCCTAAACCTCTCGAATCTTCAAGTCTCGAAACACAAGTTAGATTTCTCGAACGTTCAAATTACAGCTTTCAGGTTGGTCGACGAGAACTTGATTGAGAAATTGTCCTTTGAAAAGCGTCAATTGTTGTGACACAGAAACGATCCTCAATTTGCATCCGTCTTTAAATTCGTTTCTTCACCGACCGCCTGTCCATCCCCTTGATTGCTACAACTCTTTTCGTTGTTCGCGTCGTTGGGCAAACTGATCGACGATTGACGAAACCAATTTAGATCCGCGACTCGTTTCTTTTGTATCGTTTCCAATGGCTCCCGTTACTCGCATACTTTGTGTCTTTACCAAGAAAGGGAATGTGATTCGAAACCATTTGAGATGTGATTCGAATACAATGAATTTAACAAACTGTTTCTTTATATTATAATACTTGTTAAACCTTAACACTTTGACGGCCATACATTTTTCGCATCGCCTTTTGATTAGCGGCGGCAATATTTACACAATCGTTCCTAGCATAATTATTAACACATTGCGTATTATTAACACATTATACGATGCATATATTCACTTTTTTAATTCGCATTTGGTAGCAGATATTCAGATTGTTAAAAATAAGCGTTATTATATAGTATAGTATACATATATTTTTAATGTTTTAGAAATAGTCGCGTATACTGTTGCGGTCCCCTTCCTTGCAAGGGTCAGGTATTGGTTTATGGCACCCAGCGAGTGTCTGGCATTTCCTTTGTCTTTTCGTCAGTTCGATTTTTTCCTTCGAGCTAAGAACACCATTCCAGGTCATTTTTGTAGCACATCATCAATATTAATAAATATACTTAGTCAAAACTCTGTTGAATTTATTTTACAAATAAATATTCAACGCAGATAAAGTATTCTTAAATATTACTACAGTTACTTCCACTCGTATTCGTACAGCATACGCGCGTTTAGTACAAATGAAAAATAACCATTTTTCTTAGGGATATTTTTTATTTATCTTTATGAAAATTAATTATTACACGATTTTATATCTATTTACAAAGCAGTTTTACTTTTCATTGTTTAGAAACACAAAAAATAGAAAAAGAATGTAACAATCCATAAAGACCATACGAGTGGGAGTAACTGTATATATTTTTAATACATCTTTTACAATTTTTACATTTTAAAAAATTTTAATTATTTATTTTACAAGTTTGAATCATCATTTTTTTTCGCCAACCATTTGTTAAGGGAATACGCAAGACTTGGTTACCCTGGTAACGTAACAAGAAAGTCTATTTTTAGTTCCTTAACACTAGATTTACGGAACCCGTTAATTTGACTCAGTTCAGATTTCGTGCTTAAGTTTAACAATCATGCATGCGGGAAATGTAAACACAGAGTAGAATTTGTATACGAGAAGTGTACTAAATAAATCTCTGCTAATAGAAATCTATTAATCTGAAGTAAACTGAACTAATGATTTTACAAAAAATTTGTATTTCAATGTATCCATAAAAATGAGCCGATCGAGGTCCGTAAACCTAGTGTTAAATCGTCGATTGAGTCGAAGAAATCTGAAAACGAGATATCTCGTCTCCCGTACGCAATGTTTTAATAAGAAAAGAGTTAAGATCACTGTTACACTATTTTTAATGTTTCTTTAAAAATATTATGTATCAGTATACAAACATCGAAACGACGGCAAGAAACCATTTCGAGAAAATAGCTGTATCAAAGTCAATACTTAATTAGTATCGCAATATAACAAACAAATAATTTTTAGGATAAAAACAGTTTTTACTTTTCCCATTCGAAATGGTGCATTTTAATCGTAAAGGTGAATTTTATAAAAAGACAATTTTTATTTTTTCCAACCATGAATCCTGTCTTTTACACTAATGCGTTGAATGACTATCGGTATCAAGGATCTTGAAACATTGCGTAAAAATAAATCCTAATGGTCCTTTGTCCCTACCGGAAATAAAGACGTCATTAATAGGTGTCAGACGGGGCACAAGTAGTCGTCGTGTGTAATAGAAGTATTACAAAGACGCCAGTCATGAATTTAAATTGAAAGAAACGCATGATTGGAACAAAGAAATCTTGAGAAGCGTGTTGAACGTGTTCCAGCGTTTTTAATCGCACGTTTCTGCTAGCTAAAGAATTATAGAAGTCGTTTACAAATTATCAGTGACACATAAAATGATATGAAATGATTTTTATAGTTTTTATTTTTTCCCGAAATTCGTACAAGACGTAGAAATTAATTTTATTTTCTGTTACGCGAACAAGAATTCGTATTTACGTCAGAATCGCTTGTACCATGAATCTTAATGCTTATTCTTTTTATATTTTATTGCGATCCAGTCATATCTTGCCGCTTTTCAAGCCATCATCGCAGGCTATAAAGCTATTAATGTCGAACAAAAACTTCGGATATTTCTCTCTGTTATGTTCATTTTTTAACTCAAGGGTAACGTAGAAGAAAAAAAAATTCACCGCTCAAGACCGTGGATTGCGTGTATGACGTAACTGTGATGTAACCAGAATCGAGTAATGCTTCAAGAGAGGAATTTTAAACGTTCTTTTTTAGTAAAATACAAACAATCTTTCCTCCAACCGGCTCTAACTCGCATGGCTCGCTTCCAATCTGCTCTGTACCGCGTTGTTTTGTTCTAACTCGTTTCAACCCCTCCCTAACTCGCTCCAACACGCGTAATTCCGCTCCGACGAGCCCCAACGCGCATTAAACCACTCCAACAATTCTAAGTTGCAGGTATTGTTTCGCTTTAACTCGCGTTGTTTTGCCGTTATTCATTGTAACCCGCATGGTCATAGTTTGGTTTGTTTCGATTCGCATTGTTCTGCGACAAGTCGTTTTAACTCGTGTTGTTTCAATTTCAAATCGTTTCACTACGCGTTGTTTCCCACTAAGCTTATCTAGTTTGCGTTATTTTGTTCTAAGCGACGTTGCTGCATTTTTGACTACCTTGATCCTCATTACTGTCCTTTAGTTTGCTCTAACTTATGGTATTTCGTTCCGAGCGATTTAGATTCGTGTTGTTTTTTGTTAAGTTGCTTTAATTCACAGTGTTTTCTTTTAACTCGCTTTCATTCACATTATTTTTTTTTATGTTGCTTTAATTCACATTATTTTCTTTCAACTCGATTTAATTCACATTATTTTCTTTTAACTTGCTTTCATTCACATTATTTCTTTTTAAGTTCCTTTAATTCACATTATTTTCTTTCAACTCGATTTAATTTACATTATTTTTTTTTAACTCGCTTTAATTCACACTATTTTCTTTTAACTCGCTTTTATTCACATTATTTTCTTTTAACTCGCTTTCATTCACATTATTTTTTTTTATGTTGCTTTAATTCACATTATTTTCTTTCAACTCGATTTAATTCACATTATTTTCTTTTAACTTGCTTTCATTCACATTATTTCTTTTTAAGTTCCTTTAATTCACATTATTTTCTTTCAACTCGATTTAATTTACATTATTTTTTTTTAACTCGCTTTAATTCACACTATTTTCTTTTAACTCGCTTTTATTCACATTATTTTCTTTTAACTCGCTTTCATTCACATTATTTTTTTTCAAGTTCCTTTAATTCACATTATTTTCTTTTAACTCGATTTAATTCACATTATTTTCTTTTAACTCAATTTAATTCACATTATGTTCTTTCAACTCGCTTTAATTCACATTATTTTCTTTTAACTCGCTTTAATTCACATTATTTTCTCTTAACTCGCTTTAATTCACATCATTCCCTTTCAATTCCCTCTNAACTCGATTTAATTCACATTATTTTCTTTTAACTCAATTTAATTCACATTATGTTCTTTCAACTCGCTTTAATTCACATTATTTTCTTTTAACTCGCTTTAATTCGCATTATTTTCTTTTAACTCGCTTTAATTCACATTATTTTCTCTTAACTCGCTTTAATTCACATCATTCCCTTTCAATTCCATCTGATTCGCGTTGTTTCAATCGAAACCACTGCAATTTTCGTTATTTTCCATAATTTTCCATAATTCCTGTTATTTCTTTGCAAATCATTTAAATTGGTGTTATTTTCCTTTAACCCCCTCTAATCCGTGTTATTCCATTTCAAATTGCTAAAAGTTTTGTTGTTTCTCTCTAATATACACTAGCTTGCGTGATTTCACTCTAGTTTGCGTTGTTTCGTTTGAAATCATTTAAATTCGTTCACTTCTAACTTGCTTTAATCCGCGTTGTTCACTTCTAACTTGCTCTAATCCGCGTTGTTTTCTTCTAACTTGCTCTAATCCACATTGTTCCATTCCAAGCTGCTACAAATTTAATTGTTTTCCTCTAATCTGCGTCAATTCACATGGTTTCACTCTAATTCGCATTGTTTCGTTCCAAATTACTTAAAATCGTGTTGTTTTCTTTTAACTCGCTCTAATTCGCGTTGTTCTCTTCTAATTTTCTTCAATCCACATCGTTCCATTCCAAGCTACTACAAATTTAGTTGTTTCACTCTAATTCTCGTTGTTTCATTCCAAATTATTTTAATTCCTGTTGTTTTCTTTTAATCCACTCTAATTCGCGTTGTTCTCTTCTAACCTGCTCTAATCCACATTGTTCCATTCCAAGCTGCTACAAATTTAATTGTTTTCCTCTAATCTGCGCCAATCCGCGTGGTTTCANATTGCTAAAAGTTTTGTTGTTTCTCTCTAATATACACTAGCTTGCGTGATTTCACTCTAGTTTGCGTTGTTTCGTTTGAAATCATTTAAATTCGTTCACTTCTAACTTGCTTTAATCCGCGTTGTTCACTTCTAACTTGCTCTAATCCGCGTTGTTTTCTTCTAACTTGTTCTAATCCACATTGTTCCATTCCAAGCTGCTACAAATTTAATTGTTTTCCTCTAATCTGCGTCAATTCACATGGTTTCACTCTAATTCGCATTGTTTCGTTCCAAATTACTTAAAATCGTGCTGTTTTCTTTTAATCCACTCTAATTCGCATTGTTCTCTTCTAATTTTCTTCAATCCACATCGTTCCATTCCAAGCTACTACAAATTTAGTTGTTTCACTCTAATTCTCGTTGTTTCATTCCAAATTATTTTAATTTCTGTTGTTTTCTTTTAATCCACTCTAATTCGCGTTGTTCTCTTCTAACCTGCTCTAATCCACATTGTTCCATTCCAAGCTGCTACAAATTTAATTGTTTTCCTCTAACCAGCGCCAATCCGCGTGGTTTCACTCTAATTTGTATTGTTTCGTTCCAAATTACTTAAATTAGTGTTGTTCCTTTTTAATCCGCTCTAATTCGCGTTGTTCTCTTCTAACCTGCTCTAATCCACATTGTTCCATTCCAAGCTGCTACAAATTTAATTGTTTTCCTCTAATCTGCGCCAATCCGCGTGGTTTCATTCTAATTCGCGTTATTTCCTTCCAAATCCTCGTCACTCTAATCCGCCCACTCTAATCCTCGTCACTTTTCTCCAACCATCTCCATTTCGCGTCATCATTAACAATTCAACCCACCTAAAATTCTCTCTAATACGCTATCAACACCGCTTAAATTAGGTACCATTTTTACAAATTCTTCTTGCACATATTCAATCCTTTCCATCGTTACCTTGCATCGTAACGCCAGAGACTACTAATTCACTAACAAACAAAATGCAACCTTCGTCACGCCTTATCATCGAATCGTCAAAAGGAAACGGCGTCACCTCGTTCCCGTGCATTATTACCTCACGCACGTTGTCCAACAACGATTCCTCAGCTCGGTTATCGCGGATCCTTGTAAATTATTCCGCGTGTGTACGCAAAGACGGATGTCCTTTAACTTATGGATATTGATGAGGGACGTTCCACGAGCGTGAGCCATCTTGAAGTTTCACGCATATCGTCTGCATAAAATGGCCGACGAGACGTCATTCGCGCGATGCAGGCACCCGTTAAATTATAATCTAAATTATGGGCCAGCTCGCCAGTCGAATATTAATCGTTCAACAGCGTTCGTGCCTCTCGTCTGCCTTTTACATTCTTCTATCCTTTTTTCTCTCTCTCGATTTTTAAAGTGTACCGCTGGCCGCAAGAGTGGCGTCGCGATACTTAACACGGTGCTTAACGCATTGACTGCCACGCAAATTTAGCGCGTCTTGTCCTGTGCGCCACGGTTTTATTTTAAAGAAAACATGAAGTTTCACAAAATATAAAAATATTAAGTTACTGATATAATATTGCAATGGCATTTACAGCATTTTTATTGAAAAAAAAAGTGCGATATAACTCGTAGCTGGCGTCCCAAAATAACATTTCTTTCTATTAATTTCCAACGCAAATAGCCATTTGTAACAAATCTAGACTTGCAGCGTCCACTACGAGATATCTCGTAGCTGGCAGTTTTGGTACAAACGCTTACTACGAGATATCTCGTAGTTGGCAGTCAATGCGTTAAGGGAGACCGGGAATGGATCACTGATTTTTAACATACTCAATTTTTATGAATCAGCCATTGACATTTTGTTGGCTATTTGCACGTGAAAAGATTATACATTAACTTGCAAGGAAACTACAAGAATATTCTTATATACCACAACATTTGAATCTATAATGAATTAAAAAAAAATAATAACATACAATGATGTCTTTTCTTTGAACGCGCATATCATTTACGTATATATAAATATGATTTTTTCACTGAAACTGTTTCGAGTTGCTGGTAATATGAATGAAAAAAAACTTCCAGTGCAAAGGGTTAATATATCCACCAAGTTTCATCAAAATCGGAGACGGACAGTTCGATATGTTTCCTTGTTAGATATGCGAGCATAATTTTGAAAATAATTATAACTAGATTGTAATTTTTATTCATTTAGATAAACACAAACGTGGTTGTCTTTCTGTGTATAAAATAATAGAAAATTAATCTTCAATAATTTTTTTGTTTTGGTATAGGAAAGGTAAGGTGGACCGAGGCGAATTGTATTGTTTTCTTTTGATAGTGAAAAAATAATAGGAAGTTAACTTTTTATTATAAATTCGTAATTAATACCCATTTAATTTGAATGATTGATAACACACTTTTTTAAACTTAAAAATCTTTCTTTTGACAGAATTCTAATTTTGATCAGAATTGATTACCAGATCTCGATTATTGGAAAAGTTTAACGAAATAAATAAATTTATGCACAACTCTGAATTTTCTCTGATCAGAATTATTAGAATCGACTCGTTCAAGGTGAGTTTCTCCGAAGCTTTGGCAACAGGCCATTCGAGAACTCTAATTGCCAACAGCCATTAATTCGAGTAGCTCGAAATCGTGCGAAGGATTTTTCTGCAATGTCAAGACATGTTCGAGTCGCGTGACAGCTGTTTCGCAAATGGTGCTTCAAGTAAATGTCTCTAAACATTACGAAGTATTAAATACTCTTTGTGCGTAGTTAGATGCTTTGACATTCGTCAGAAGGTACATAATTATAATGATTATAAAAATAGTGTTAGTTTTTATTAGGTTGGTGCGTATTAACTGTCAGATTTTAACTTAATTAGTAATTACGAATTTATAATAAAAAGTTAGCTTTCTAAATTTTTACTGTTATTTTTTCATTATCAAAGGAAAATGATCCGATTCGTCTCGGTCTACTTTATACATTGTATCGTTAGAAGATCAGTATTATATTAACACATCGTAAAACTTACTGGAGAATAAACTTACGATCGAATNACGCGTTAGCAATAGGTATTCACTGCTTTGACACCCTGTTAAACGCATGTTTTCAATCTTGTAAACTGAACTTACGGTTAAAGTTAACATTGAACTTTATCGTAAATATAGTGTGTTTTTATAGTATTTTAACCATAATCACCGTTACTAGTGTGACTCGTGATTATAGGGCAAAGAGTTAATTGTTATCGTCACAGTTATGGGTAGCAGAATATTGTGATAGGATAAAATTGAATATTGTGAATAAATTACTGAGCTGATATGCAATAAAATGACATTAAATCTCAAAACCGCTATCAATGCACAGTCCGACGTTGCATTTTTGACATTCGTATCGCGTATCACTCTTCTTATATTTTGCGTACTCAACTTTTCTTCTTGAAAGTCACGAATTCTTTGTTTTTAATCTCTCGACGTACGATTTAATTAAAATTATTTTTCATCCGGATTCAATTTACCTTTTTTCACGCGTCGATGTAAGAAGTGTTTGAACATAAAACAAGGTTTCTTAATTAAACAAAAAATATGAAAATGTATGTTTGAAGCAAGTGTTGGGAAATTATAGAAGATTGAAATTCGTATAAAAAAGCTAATTCTAAATCAGTGTGATCCAGTTCACTTCGGTTTGTTATTTAATTGTTGTTGTTACAGTTATGTGTAGCGGAATATTATGATAGGATAAAATTGAATATTCAGAATAAATTACTGAGCTAATATGTAATAAAGACATTAAAGTCTATAAGTGTCGAACCTTATGAAACTATTTTGTTATTTGAAAAATTTTTTATACCTGGGTTATTTAATTGTTAATTCTATGGAATTATTTTTATATTCTATTTTTAATTTAATTTAATTATTATTCAATTAATGTGTGGATTAAATAATGACGTTCTTCTATCATGGTTGGGTCAAATAAAAAATGAAAGGTATACAAAAAACTACGTAACGCAATAGAGAAAAAAATTTGTCTATATTTTTAACAGAAAATCACAGAAAATCGCAGAAAATAATCTCTGAGACACCGTAGCATATTTATAAAATTCGTGTAAATAATCACAAATGGGTCGATTTGACTGTTTCGGTAGTTCCAGTGTTAAAAATGTATAATTTTTCAAAAACGGTTTTTATATTAGAGGGGGTTCGCAACTTGGCTGTAATTAAAGATATTTAACCCTCTATGGGAGCGTGTGACTTAAAAATTACAAACTGATGTATCTATATTTTAAAAAATTAATTTTATTTAGTTATCACTGCTCTATTAAATTTGATTACTGTATTACTGTAGCGACACCACGATCCATCTACAGTAATTATTAGTTAAAACTGAGACTTAGTTCAAATCAAAGTGAGAAACTGTAATCGATCGTAATTTTTTCTCCAATAAGCAGACAAAATTCGGGCTACAGAGGGTTAATTTACATTTCGTACTCTATTTCTCTTGTTTGGTTCTTTCAAACCGTCCATACGAAAAATTACTTGTCTCATTCTGTATAACAGGCTGTTGAATAATTTCGAGTAAATATGCAATGTTTTGTCACGTAACTTACGTTAAGTAAATTTTTATAATGTTACACAGAACANGTTAAAGCGTCCACCTATTACAAATACCAAAAAATGTAGCTTATATAAATTATAATACAAGAGAAAATTAGTTGATATGTTGCTTTTGTTTTAATTTTCCACGTAAATCACAAATGTTCTCATACTTAGAGCATACATTGTAAAACTAATGTTCGCAGCTTACATATTTAACCCAATCCTAAACTAATAATTACTGTAGATGGATCGTGGTGTCACTACAGTAATACAATAGTCAAATTTAATAGTGCAGTGATAACTAAACAAAATTAATTTTTTTAAATATTGTATACATATAGTTGAAAAAGAGAAACCCAGAAACAGTAGAAATTTATTAAAAGGTGAACATCAAGTCCGCAATTCTTAAATAATTTATATAATACCGGTTAATAATATAGTCATTGGCAGCACGAAGTCACATCTACGTGATACTAGCTAATAACTGATTAGTGAAATCACACGTACGCGATAGCGGCCGTCAAAGTGTCGAGTATCTATCGGTGATTTCAATGGTTGCATAAGAAAGGAGCAGAGTTCATGTATAATACTATACTAGGAAACTTAAAAAGCAAAATCATACTTGCTAAATTTACCTTCTAATACTATAATAATTACGTTTACATGGTTGAAATGTTGCAACTCTCTTTTGTTTTTTAAATTATGTTCAAGATCTACTGTAATATATTTTCTCCACACCAATATCGAATAAAGTAGACATGAATCGTAGATTATTACAATTAGCTTAAAATTAAGAATACACAAATAAACTGAAATTATCGTCGCTATGAAATTAAACACTCGTACGATTTCTAAGGAAAACGAACTTATCAATCCAAAATCGAACATTTTCAACACCCGTCCTATCGATTTCTTCGTTTATTCATATTTAATCGTTTCACAATTTTCAATTCTTTCTTTTCTTCTCCAATTCCCCTGTCACGTTATAACATTCTTTTCTTTTTAACACTAGAACCACCAAAGTGGTCAAAACGACCCATTCGTAATTTTTCATAAAAATTTTATAAATTAACCACGGTGCCTTTGTGCAGATTTTCCGCGATTTTCTGTTAAAAATATAGATAAACCTTTGTCTCAGTTGCATTACATATTATTTTATGTACCTTTTACTTTGATTTCTTCGGTAGAAATAAGTATACTTTAATCGTTGGTAGTTCTAGTGTTAAAATTATGTTCAAGATCTATTGTAATATATTTTCTCCACACCAGTATCGAATAAAGCAGACATATATCATATATATTATTACAATTAACTTAAAATTATCGATCCAAAATCGAACATTTTCAACATTTTCCTATCAATTTGGTTGTTTATTCATGTTTAATCGTTTCACACTTTTCAATCCTTTCCTTCCTTCTCTAATTTCCCTGTCATGTTATAACTTTCTTTGTTTAAAATATTATGTTCAAGATCAACTGTAATATATTTTCGGATACCAATATCTAATAAAGCAGACATATATAATACATTATTACAATTAACTTAAAATTATCGATCCAAAATCATGTTGTTTATTCATATTTAACCCTTAGCGGTCGTATTTATTCAAGGCCCGGGTCTAGTTGAAATTAATTTTCACTGAACGTGTGTCACTTATATGTTATTTTCTTCAAGGAAATTCTTGTGATAAAATAATACAGAATATTTGCGTTATGTTGAAACAAAAATTGTAAAGAATCGTTTTAAGGTAGTACAATATATGATCATAGTGATTCTTTACGTTGC
>SMSQ01019235.1:19283-35012 GCA_019453375.1 Ctenoplectra terminalis | reverse complement strand
ATGTAAATGCGGAGCAACTTCGAGTCACCTTAAAATTACAGATGGCATCGACCGGTGTCGAAAGTAACAATTTGAACTGGAACTTCACCAAATCACGTCAAGTAATTTCTTAACAATTATGTCCAGTATTTAGCCCACTGATTATTGTTGACTCCCAAAGTTTTCGCGGAGTCGAATTTTTCAGCATAAATGCCAACATCGACGCGAAAAAATAAGTTTAACCGCTTGCTCTGGTAGCTAATTCATTGTTGCTGTTAAATTTTCTCTTTTGTTTTAGAGAAAGTGCAACCGATTCGGCGGGTTTTGTATTAGAATAGACTGCAACACCGTTACAATTCCGCTATAGTTAATACTTTACATAAATGATGTAATCTATTTTTACAATAATATATACAGTCGCGTTGGTAAGTAAGTTAACTCTTTGAGGCACAAGATTTCTGATAATAAAATAGATCCATGTTGCATAGAAATTTGATCGCGTTTTGAATGAAACAAAATTGATATATTTTTACCAATGAAGGAATCGCATAGTGTAAAAACATAAAAAAATAATACTAATTTAATTGAATTGGTTGTTATAGAGTGGGACTCATGACCTCGCATGGGTTCATGAGTGGTACTTATTAACACTAGAACTACCGACGATTAAAGTAGAGTTATTTGTACGAAAGAAATCAAAACGATAGGTATTTCGAAAATTACCTGTAATAAGGGTAACAATTCTTTGTGCATATTTTTTACAAAAAATTGCGGAAAATCCTCAAAAATTCATTATTCTAAATTTCTAAAATTTCTGTAAGAAATTATGAACAAGTCATTTTGACTCGTTCGGTAGTTCTAGTGTTAAAGCACTTCCTTTTCCGTAAGTCGAGGTGGGACTAAAAATGTCCCACTATGCATTACGGTGCATCAAAAAGGTGGGACACTTTTAATCCCGGTATGCCTCAAAGAGTTAACGATCTAACTGTTGGCCGACGTGACGGACACGTCCATTTTGTTTCTTCGACAAACGCTTATCGACGTGGTACACGCGTCGCTGGCGGCTTTGGAACAAAAGCATCTCGACGCGCGTGGCACGTCTTTATAGCGCAAGTGGTTAACCGTTTTGGTGGCAGGGGTTTTTAAAAATCCTTGTCGGATTGTGCCACGAAGCGCGATGGCGCTTCCTTCGTTTATCTGCGAGAAATGCCGTCGAAATATGCCGCCCGGCGCGCTCGCGCTTCAGATTGTTAGTCAATTTTTTGAATCTGTAAGGCGTAAGAGCGCCTACGGCACCAAGGCCCTGCATGAGGGTTAATTTATGATACTGCCTGAGCGAGACGCCTGGTCACCAAGTGTCTGGGAAATCGGCTAGGCAGAAATGCACATGGCCCGCTCTAGTGGTGGGGCCCGGGTTTTCCGAAAACGTACTAAGAGGAGAGAGAAAGGGCAGTCTAGCTGAGCCCGCGTTAGGAGACGGTTTGGAATAAAATAATCTTTTTCAGACTTTTGTGTTTTGCCATATTTTGCCCTGTCCCCGCTTTCGACCATCCTTACAAATCGTAACAGTTTGATCGGAAAGACAGCTAATTATGCAGGTTGTTTACGATTATTTGAAAGAAAATTTGTAATTGCGAGAGGAAACTCTGACGGACTCGCGACAAGATACATTCTGAACCGAGCGTAACAGAATTGACGATCGTGGCCAAAAAAAGCTACACGGTTCACCACGCGATCGCACTAAACGCGTGGCACTAAAACGGTTAAGATACGTTTGCTATCGAGCAGAAACCGACGAACACCGAAATATTCGCCAGTTTCTAGGTCGTAAACTAACAACCTGCCAGATGTGGTAGAGTTTTTCTAAAAAATAGCCAGGTGTCATCCGTGTCATAAATGAAGCAGTTAACTGTCCTTAACAGAGGTGATAATTCTCGGATACCGAGTCTCGAACCTCTTCAAGGTCGCCCGGTGAACTCGAAGAGGTTCGAAGGAAAAGTGGAAAGCAGCCGGAGCGAACGAGAGCATCGTCGAAAGCGATGAAGCAATCCTCTGGTTAGTAATTCACTCGAGCCTCGTTTCTGGACGCTTGTCACCGTTGTGATACATGGCCACAGCCGCGCTGCAATTAATTTGCCCCGACAAACGGAGCTTTAGAAGCGGAGACGTGTCAGTGGTAATTCGGTTGGATCGACGTTCCTTGTTCTTTTTTTTTTTTTTTTTTTTCTTGCTTGGTATTTAGGGTTGACTCGTGTTCTGGGATTTTGTTGGGGAACGCACGGAATTTGCGAGACTCGATGGCTTTCGGGAATGTTTCTCGTAACGCGAAACGAGCGCACGAGTGTGTCGCGTGGGTTGCTTAAATCGTGGTCAGCGGTAGTGTTGGCTCTGCGCCGCGCTCGTGCTTTAGAGAGTAACTTGGATCGTAGAACTTTAATCGTAGACGATTCACGGCTTGTTTTGTGTTTGTGTTGCTGTGAGAAGTATGTTTGTGGGAAGTTTGGATCGATTTTATATTCGGTTTGTTTCGTTTTGTTGCAGGTAAGCATTCGGGAGCACACGGTGAGTTTGCAACTGTTTTTTTTTTTTTTAGATTTGTGATATTTCATGAGAAGACTAAGGTAGTATTTTATTGTTTCGTAAGAAGACATTTCGTGGACGATGAATTTTTTTATTGCGTTGTTTGATAAAAATGTTCTGTAATTAAAAGAATCGATTTTTATTTACACGAAGCGGTTTAAACTCGCAACAACTTTCTGACCAATCATAATTAACATTAACGATATGATCTATAATTAAATCTCTAAATATGCTTATCAGAGCGTCAATCATCGTCAATCTATTTTTAATCATGTAATATTTAGAGTTTTTTTTATTTTAATCATTTAATGTTTCGTATTTTTTAAATTTCTAATCATTTAATATTTTTTAAATTTCTATTTATTTAATATTTAGTGTTCTTTTTTTATTTTTCATCATTTAATATTTAGTGTCTTTTTTATCTTTAGTCATTTAATGTTTAGTGTTCTTTAAATTTCCCATCATCCAATGTTTTTCTAATTTTTAATTATTTTGTGATCAGTGTCTTTTTTACTTTTAATCATTTTATGATCAGTGCTCTTTTTATTTTTAATCATTTAATGTTTAGTGTCTTTTGTATTTTTGCCATTTGATTTTTAGTAGTCTTTTTTACTTTTATTCATTCAATGTTTAGTGTCTTTTTTATTTTTGCCATTTAATTTTTAGTATCTTTTTTACTTTTAGTCATTTAATGTTTACTTTTAGTTCTTTAAATTTCCAATCATCTAATGTTCTTTCAATTTTTAATTATTTAATGTCTAGCATCTTTTTAATTTCTGATCATTTACTATTTAATGTTCTTTCTATTTTTAATCATTCAATATTTAGCATTCTTTAATTTTTTTTTCTGACTTTTACAAGCTATTGATTATAAATATATAATTCTAAGCATTTATATTAAAATATTTTGTGTGTCTAATTCTAATATTTTTTTATATCATGATACATTAAATTACACTTTAATCCTACTAAGTACCACCGTCAATCTATTAAGAAACCATCCCTATAAATCTCGCTCGCCTATTTTTGTATCCACTCAAAAATTCCAATATTTCCGCATAAAAAGAAAAATTTATTATATATCAATCGCGCCAAGCATAAAACACGAAACACGATCGCGAACCGGTTTACGATCGCCAGAAATCGAGACGGTTGGATCGAGCTGTCACAGAGAATCAATCAGCTTCTCAAACGGGACGCGATCGCGACCGCGAAAACGAAACTTTCGCGGACAGCTTAACGACAATATCATTATTGCAGCCAGCCGTTATTCACTCTAACAAACTGTTCCCCGCGATGCATTAATCTCCCGGGACGATGCATCACTCCGGTGCATCGTTTTCCTCCGATGGTGCATCCTGTATCCAGTGTGCGCGTTAAATGATGCATTTGTTCCTGGCGAAAGGATGCGGCTGCAGGATGACAGTGAGGATGCTTTTGGATTGGACAGTGTGGCTCGTGCGGCTAATATTCTTGGATTTTTTTTTCTTTTTCTTTTCGTGGGATTTATGAAGAGGATGTTTTTGAAAAAATTTTTTTTTTTCTTGGAGATTTGTGTAATTGGTGGTTTTTTAATTTTTGTTTGGAACATATGGATAACGTGTTTTTTTTTTTGTTGGAGAATTTGTGGAACTATTATTTCTGGATTTTTTTTTATTGTTTCTTGGAATAATTAGGAAACTGGGATTTTTGGATATTTTCTATTTCGCTTGGAAAATTGAACTTTTAACTTTTTTTGCTTGCAGAATTTAAGTAATTGGTAGTTTTTTTTTATTTTTGATTCGAAAATATTGGTATCGTGTTTCTTTTCTTAGAAAATTCGTGGAGCTGGTATTTTTGGATATTTTTTTTATTGTTCTTTGAAATAAGTAGGAGATTAGTATTTTTGGATATTTTCTTTTTTGCTTGGAAAATTGAACATTTAATTGTTCTGCTCGGAGAATTTGAGTAATTGGTATTTTTCTTATTTTTGTTTGGAAAATATGGGTAAGATGTGTATTTTTTTTTTAGAATTTATATAAATGATGCTTTCTATTTTTTAGAGAATTTGTGGAACTAGTATTTTTGAATTTTTTTTTATTGTTTCTTAGAATATTTAGAGGACTAGCCTTTTTTGGATATTTTTTTTTTTACATGAAAAATTCGTGTATCTGATCTTTTTAGACTTTTCATTTTTTTTCTTAGGGAATTTGAGTAATTCCTATTTTTGGATTTTTTATTGTTTCTTCGGGTACTTGGAAAACAAATATTTTTGAATATTTTTTCTTTCTCCGAAAATTCGTGTATCTGCTGTTTCTAAATTCTTTATTACCTCTTCTTTTTCTCACAAAATTAACGGTATCTTGCACTTTTAATTTCTTAATTTTTTCCCGAAGCACTTTTACAATCACTATTACTAAACATTTCATTTTTCCATTACACAACTTGTACAAAATCAATATTTCTATATTCATCTCCACAAAACAAAGCAAAAAAATCAAACCAAATAAATCTCCCCACCCAAAAGTCACCAATCTCACCACATACCTTAACACGTCCACCACAAGACACCCAAACACCAAAACACCTCCAAATTCCACTCCGTAAAAATTTCTCAATCCCATAATACATAATATATCAAAATACACGATACCTGATTTTAATAAAACCAACAATTCGATCAACATGACCGCACGAAAAGCCACCAAGGCACCTTCCACGAACAACGAACTCGGCCAAAAACAAATTCCCGAAAGCGCAAGAACGATCTACCGTCGCAGAAAACAAACGATCCACTTCACACGAGTTCCTGGACAATATTAACCATGTCTGCGTACATAAAATTACTCGAAAGCATTCCACGTACACTGTACCATCGGCAGCGGTGTGTCGAAGTGCACGTACACCGAAATTTTCGCCTGTGTGTGTGCATGTACGTTCGCTCTAAAAGTTTCAAGTACGATAACCGTGAGGTGAATCGAGGACACGGAACCTATTTTTCCTCGACGAACTTCCTATGTATTATTCACCCGCGTGGCCCTGATATTTCACCCCTGAATGCTCTAATGCGTCCAGAAAACATGGACCTGGTCGTGAGAGAGAGGCTCGATTCACGGGATAACGTTTTGACACCGGTAATCCTGCAGGAAGGGACGTGCTCGATTTTACGGTAACGGTATGGATTATTTGGGGTAATTGAGACGAGCGAGGGAAAGAAGAAAGTTGGTTAGGGGTGGCTCCAGTGAAATTAACACTGGAACTACTGAACCAGTAATTTCTTGTAAAAATTTTATAAATTTAGGATGATATATCTTTGAGGATTGTATAATAAATTTATGTTATATTTATATTATATAATAAATTTAGGATTTTCTATGAGTTTTTGTAAAAAATATGTACAGAGAATTGTTGCTCTTGTTATAGATACTTTTTTGTATACCTATTATTTTTATTTGTTTGATACAAGTCTACTTTAATCTTGTAGTGTTAAAGTGGTTGTAGTGTTATAGGAACGTGGATTTTTGGTATTTTTTTTTTTTTTTTTGTTGTTTGTGATTTTATTGCTTTTGTGCTGTGAATGTTTAATATTTTTTTTTTTTCGAAGGTGTGTTGAATGTTGGGTGCTTAGTATTTTTTTTTTTTTTTGGGGGGGTGTTGAATGTTTGGGTGTTTAGTATTCTTTTCTCAAAGGTGTGTTCAATGTCTGGGTGTTTAGTATTTCTTTTTTGAAAGTGTATTGAATAGTGGGGTGGTTCAAGTGAAATTAACACTGGAACTACCGAACCAGTAATTTCTTGTAAAAATTTTATAAATTTAGGATAATACATCTTTGGGGGATTTTCTATGAGTTTTTGTAAAAAAAATATGTACAAAGAGTGTTAAAGGAACGTGGGTTTTTGGTATTTTTTTTTTTTCTTATTGTTTGTGATTTTATTGCTTTTGTTCTGTAAATGTTTAGTATTTTTTTTCGAAGGTGTATTGAATGTTTAGTATTTTCTTTTGAAAGTGTATTGAATGTTTGGGTGTTTAGTATTTATTTTCGAAGGTGTACTGAATTTTTGGAAGCTTACAATTTTTTTTCGAAGGTATATCAAATGTTTGGGTTTTTAGTATTTTTTTTCAAAGGTGTATTGAATGTTTAGTATTTTTTTTCAAAGGTGTATCGAATGTTTAGTAATATTTTTGAAAGTGTATTGAATGTTTGGGTGTTTAGTATTTTTTTCGAAGGTGTACTGAATTTTTGGAAGCTTACATTTTTTTTTCGAAGGTGTACCGAATGTTTGAATGTTTAGTATTTTTTTTCGAAGGTGTATTGAATGTTTGGGTGTTTGGTATTTTTTTTTTTGAAAGTGCATTGAACGTCGGGGTGTTTAGTATTTTTTTTCGAAAGTGTATTGAATGTTTGGGTGTTCAGTATTTTTCTTTCGAAGGTGTATTAAATTTTTGAATGTTTATCCCAAAAACAATACACATCAGTATATCCTATTCCCCACTCTCCACCCTCAATTAAAACAATTTCCTCCCACTAAACCTACTCACAAGAACACGTTTCATCCCAATTGTCAAGAATATTACCTATCCCCTCAACATGCTCTTAAACCTTCAATTACAATTATCCGCCAGCAACAACACCCGCTTACCACCGCGAAAAGTAATTTTCTCCTCCGAACCGTATTTCATGTTCCGAAACACGCCTCGTGTGTACACACACGGCTATCCGAGCTCGTGAAAAGAAAGGTGGCCGTTTGCAGGGTGCACCCGGTTCATTTAACCCGCGCCACGATTTCCCTCTGACCAGCAGCCCACCAGGGTGCAGTAACGCGCTAATGAAGTATTTACTATTCTATTACAACGTACGGTGAATCAGCTTCTCCTCTCCCTTCCCGTTTTCTCGTTTACACTCCCAGAAGCATACGCGATGGGTACAGTGATTCCTGGCGACAGCTCGCTTCTTGCATCTCGAAAGGAACTTTGTAAGTTTTGGACAAGACGGTCGGTGAACCTGTTAATCGGAGAATTTATTTTCTTCCTTTTATTCCGTTCTGACCACCAAAAATTCTAAGCATATTGAAATTTATGAATGTATTTTTATTTTTTATTGAATCAGGATTTAACGCGTTGTCGCGCGAGTTTTACAAGATTCTGATGTGATGTTGGGATTTGTAAGCATTCGAAAATTCGATACACTTCTAACAAAAAAAAGAAAAAGATGCTTTAACACTCTTTAGTCCGAATTTTGTTTGTTTATCAGAGGAAAAGATATGATTGGTTACAGAATTTAGTTCGGTTGCAGAATTTTTAAAATAGTAATTGCTGTAGATAGATCGTGGTGTCACTACTATAGTACAGTAATGAAAGTTAATAGTAAGGTGATAAGTGAATGAAATAAATTTTTTTAAATATGCATACACGGGTATGTGACTCTTAAATCACATGGTGCCATAGAGAGTTCATTTTATAATATTCGATGCATCTTCAAAAAATGGGGTTCGATGAATTTGTTTGACGCGGATCACCGGTGCGATTCTGTGATTTTACGCGATTCACTTATGTTTCGCGATCAAAAAAGAAAAAGAAAGAAAGATGCTTTAATTTTAAAAAACAAGAAAAAAAAGAAATATTCAAATATTCGATGCATCTTCAAAAAATGGGTTTGAATGAATTTGTTTGACGCGGATCACCGGTGCGATTCTGCGATTTCGCGCGATTCACTTATGTTTCGCGATCAAAAAAGAAAAAGAAAGAAAGATGCTTTAATTTTAAAAAACAAGAAAAAAGATAAATATTCGATACACCTTCAAAAAATGGGTTTCGATGAATTTGTTTGAAGCGGATCACCGGTGCGTTTCTGCGATTTACTTATGTTTCGCGATCAAAAAAGAAAAAAAAGAAAGAAAGATGCTTTAATTTTGTAAAACAAGAAAAAAGATAAATATTCGATACATCTTCAAAAAATAAGTTTTTCTTTGCACCCGGATCGCCAAAAATCGGGACATGTTGTAAAAACAGCCACATGTTGCTTCCCAATATCCATTTTATTGCACGGAAGAGCGCTACCGAGTCGATCGATATCGATTCGAGACTTCTAACGTCCTCTTTTAGCCACCGAACAAATAATATAGCGTGACACGCGCGACACATAAAATGGAGGGCACATGCCTGTTCGACCGGTGACAAATGGCCGTGCTCGCACGCAAAATGGACGCTCGATATAAATACGCTCCAACGCCGTAGTCGAACCGATACAAAACCGCTCAATCTGTCGTCGTAGACAAAGGAAAACGTTTCGTTTTTTTTTTGTTTTTTTTTTTCATTTTTCTCTCTTTTTATTTTTATTTGCTGTTCGTTATCGCGTCCCCGAGGGGGAGCCAGCCGGCTCGCTTGGTGGAGCAATTCTGATAGCCTTCGTTGAAATTTTCGGCCACCGACCGCTGTCAAAAATGTCGATCAAGGTTTTTTAACGGTTTCTCTCGTTATTATAGGAATTATTATTTATTTTCTTTTTTTTTTAATGTTCGTAGCTTCCTTTGACCGCAATTAGTATTTTTCTTTTTTAAAGTTCATAGCTTCCTTTGACCACTGTTATTTTTTTTTTTTTTTAAAGTTCATACCTTCCATTGACCACTATTATTATTATCATTATTTTTAAAGTTCATAACTACCTTTGACCGCTATTATTATTATTATTTTTAAAATTCATAACTTTCTTTGATCACAATTATTTTTTTCTTTTCTTTTTAAATTCATATCTTCCTTTGATCACTATTATTATTATTATTATTATTTATTTAAGGTTCCTAGCTTCCATTGACCGCTATTATTATTATTATTATTTTTAAGTTCCTAGCTTCCATTGACCGCTATTATTATTATTATTTTTTTTTTTAAAGTTCATAACTTTCTTTGATTGCAATTATTATTTTCTTTTTTTTAAAGTTCCTAGCTCCCATTGACCACTATTATTATTATTATTATTATTAATATTTTAATAGTTCATAACTTCCTTTGACCGCTATTATTATTTTTTCTTTTTATTTTTAAGTTCACAATTTCCTTTGACCGCTATTATTATTATTTTTTTTTTTTAATTCATAGCTTCCATTGACCGCTATTATTATTATTTTTTTTAATATAGAATCTGTTTTTTATTTGAAAAGTAACTGAGCCGATTTTTACTTTCGTGAAAAATTCGAAGACTAGTGAACCGATCTTCGCCAAAGTTTGAAAGATTAAACGTTACGTCTTTACGTTACGTTACGAAATTTTTAAATTTCTTTGGTAAGAGTAAATATATGTTAATTGGTGGTTTTAATATTAACGATGCCAACAATTTCCATGGCAACGTTTGGCAGCCCGGTTGATAGTAACTTTGATCTCGTGGGAAGCATCTGTTATGATCTTACCTGCTATTCGTCTCTGTCCGTGCAATCGAGATTGATAACGCTAGGATGACGACAGAACGCTTGATTAGTTTCCAATTTAACGCTAAACACGATACGTGCGAGTCAAAGTTCGCGACAGTCCAACGAAACGAATTTTCTGGTCCGATTACTTAGTATTAGGTGCGGCGAGAGTGGATTTAGGTTGGTTGAGACTCTAGGTGCAAAATTGGGACAGAAAAGGAAAGAAAAACTTAAATATTTAATTGTGAATTTTATTTGATCAAATATAATATTCAAATGCAGAAGAATTTATAAATTATTGAATGTTATTAATTTAAATTATGTTTCTCTAACTTTCCATTATACAAAAGAAAAAGAAACTTAAATATTTAATTATGAATTTTATTTGATCAAATATAATATTCAAATGCTGAAGAATTTATAAATTATTGAATGTTATTAATTTAAATTATGTTTCCCTGACTTTCCACTATACAAAGAAAAAATGAAACAATATTACAGTAATTAATATATTTATATTACAGTAATTTCATATATTTATATTACAGTAATTTCATATATTTATATTACAGTAATTTTATATATTTTTATTATAGTAATTTTATATATTTTTATTACAGTAATTAATATATTTATATTACAGTAATTTCATATATTTATATTACAGCAATTCTATATAATTTTTATTATAGTAATTTTATATATTATTATTACAGTAATTAATATATTTATATTACAGTAATTTTATATATTTTTATTACAGTAATTTCATATATTTTTATTACAGTAATTTTAAATATTTATATTACAGTAATTAATATATTTATATTACAGTAATTACTAAATTTATATTACCAAAATTGCAAATAAAATTACAAATCAAGATAATTTATCAAATCGAATCTACCAATCCAAACAACTAAAATCAACAACACCTGAAGTATAAAAATTGATTTTTAAAAAGCTATTATAATAAATCTCGAGTCCAAATTTAATTCCTAAAATATTGCTATCGAAAATATCAAACATCTAACAATACATAAATTTATTTTTCACAATAGCATTAAACTTATAACTCTTAATCATCGAAAGCGTCAAACGAAGCGTCCGATGACAAACTAATTGGCAAAGCGGTGCAACGAAAGAGCGTTTATTCGACAGATTCACAGACGCTCGAAATTAATTAACACTAATTTCGTATATCTCGTATATTTAACGTACAAAATAGACGTTGTAAACCCTTCGAGTGGCAACGAATCCCCGTAATGGATAAATAATTATCACAGCACCGAATCAACAAACAATTCGGAGAACCTATTGTGTTTTATTTAATTCTTGGATGTACGAACGCTTCGACGCCCAATTAGGCGAAAAATTAAATGTATCGGCTAAATGAAACGCATCGTTGGAAACAGTACTCTCGATAATAAAATTAAAATTGAAATTTGTTACGTTCATTAAACGCGCAACAAGGATTTTCAAATATTAAGCTAGATTTATCATTTTGTTATTTAATTGTTATCGTTACAGCTATCTGTAGCGGAATATTATTATGGGATAAAATTGTGTTTTACAAACTTCGAATGAAACTTAAAATAAGAAGATTTAACGAAGAAGAAAAAATCCTTAATTTCTTCTTAAAAGACGAAGAATTGATTAGAGAAAAATAAAAAGGAAAAATACAAAAAGAGAATCTCAATATTATTTTACAAAATTCTAATGAAACTTAAAATAAGAAGATTCATCGAAGAATAATAAATCCTCGATTTCTTTTAGAAAAACAAAGAATTAATTACAGAAAAAAAAGGAAAAATAGAAAAAGAGAATCTCACTATTATTTTACAAAATTCTAATGAAACTTAAAATAAGAAGATTCATCAAAGAAAAAGAAATCCTGAATTCCTTCTTAAAAGACGAAGAATTCATTACAGAAAAAAAAGGAAAAATACAAAAAGAGAATCTCAATATTATTTTACAAAATTTTAATAAAACTCAAAACGAAGAAGAATTTATCGAAGAAAAAAACATCCTCAATTCCTTCTTAAAAGACGAAGAATTCATTACAGAAAAATAAAAAGGAAAAATACGAAAGAAGAATCTCACTATTATTTTACAAAATTGTAATAAAACTCAAAACGAAGAAGAATTCATCGAAGAAAAACAAATCCTTGATTTCTTTTAGAAAAACGAAGAATTCATTACAGAAAAATAAAGAGGAAAAATACAAAAAAATAATCTCACTATTATTTTACAAAATTCTTATAAAACTCCAAACAAAGAAGAATTCATCGAAGAATAACAAATTCTCGATTTCTCTTAAAAATCCAAAGAATTCACTGAACAAAAAATACAAAAAGAGAATCTCACTATTATTTTACAAAATTCTAATAAAACTCAAAGCGAAGAAGAATTAATCGAAGAAAAACAAATGCTCGATTGCAACGGTTAATCGTCGTTGGTTGCAGTGTTAATTTATTTTCAAGCGGGTTAACGCTGTTCGAACCTTGCAGCGTTTTCCCGCCATTAGTTCCAATATCTCCGCTCGAGATAAGCAACAATGGTCGAGGATCGCGCAATTATCATAAAAGTCGCGGGGGGAGGCGAGCGAGGGCCCGCATATCAAATGGTGCGTATCACGGAATACAAGCAATTTCCATCAGCCAATATTGTCATGTGGGTAATGAACAGCCATGCGCTGAATAAACACGTGGCCAAGGGACGCTTGGACTCGTACAGAGAGCGCACCAGTGCCTGTGGAAACGCTTGGATCCGGAAGTGGCTGCTGTGTACAGAGGGAGCCTCTGTTGGCGTATTTGGACGCGGAGATGTTCTCTAATAGGATATCGAGCGATTTTCTATCTTTGTTTTTTTTTCTGCGCGTGTTTTCTTGTTCTGGGTTTCGTTCGAAGTTTGTAAAAGAATAGTGAGATCTTTCTTCTTTTTTTTTTCTTTGGCGAATCTTCTTGTTTCCTTTCGACGTGTTTTTTTATTTTAAGTTTCGTTCGAGGTTTGTAAAACAATATTGAGATTTTTCTTTGCATTTTTCCTTTTCTTTTTCTGTAATTAATTTTGTGTTTTTCAGAAAAGAAATCGAGCATTTGTTTTTCTTCGACGAATTTTCCTTCATTTTAAGTTTTATTAGAATTTTGTAAGATAATAGTGAGATTTTTCTTTTGTATTTTTCCTTTTTATTTTTCTGTAATGAATTCTTAGTCTTTTAAGAAGGAATTGAGGATTTTTTTTTTTCTTTGATGAATTCTTCTCGGTTTTAAGTTCCACTAGAATTTTGTAAAATAATAGTGAGATTCTTTTTTAGTATTTTTCCTTTTCTTTCTGTAATTAATTCTGTGTTTTTCAGAAAAGAAATCGAGGATTTGTTTTTCTTTGATGAATCTTCCAGTTTTGGGTTACGTTTGTATTGTATCACCGGAAATTGAACGATTTTATTTAATTTCTTATATTTAACAACTTAAATTTAGATCTCGCAAAAAAGAAAAATCATTTCCTTTTTTTCCCCTCATTGAATTCTTTATTTTGGATAACATTTGAATTTTATCTCCGGAAATTGAGCAATATCATTTAATTTTCATATTTAATATTTTAAATTAGGATCTCGCAAAAAGAAATCTTTTTACTTATTTTTTTACACCGAACACGTTACATCTGGATTTTACAAAAAATAAAAAAAAGCCATTTGTTTTTCTCCGCAATGAATCTTTCTGCTCCGGGTTACATTCGGATTTAATCGGCGGAAATTCAGCAATTTTATTCACTCTTTACAATCGATAGGTTACATTTCAACTTTCGTAAAAGGAACATTAAAATGGAACATTAATTTCATTTTATAAATAACTTTGTTCATGCTCGTCCGTTTCGCCGACATTTTATTTTCTCGCAAAGTAAAGCGTGTTAAACGAAGCTGCTGCAACAGGCATGAAATCCAATAAATTGTCAATGCGTAATGGAAAACAGAAACTTATTAAATTATTCATGGAATCGCGAACAGTAAGTTAATCGTAAAATCATGGTGCCATTCGTTGCCTTTCGAATTCATTTATTTTCAATTAATAATCAATAAAGCGCATTCATATTTCAACTGTGATANAAATTGAACGATTTTATTTAATTTCTTATATTTAACAACTTAAATTTAGATCTCGCAAAAAAGAAAAATCATTTCCTTTTTTTCCCCTCATTGAATTCTTTATTTTGGATAACATTTGAATTTTATCTCCGGAAATTGAGCAATATCATTTAATTTTCATATTTAATATTTTAAATTAGGATCTCGCAAAAAGAAATCTTTTTACTTATTTTTTTACACCGAACACGTTACATCTGGATTTTACAAAAAATAAAAAAAAGCCATTTGTTTTTCTCCGCAATGAATCTTTCTGCTCCGGGTTACATTCGGATTTAATCGGCGGAAATTCAGCAATTTTATTCACTCTTTACAATCGATAGGTTACATTTCAACTTTCGTAAAAGGAACATTAAAATGGAACATTAATTTCATTTTATAAATAACTTTGTTCATGCTCGTCCGTTTCGCCGACATTTTATTTTCTCGCAAAGTAAAGCGTGTTAAACGAAGCTGCTGCAACAGGCATGAAATCCAATAAATTGTCAATGCGTAATGGAAAACAGAAACTTATTAAATTATTCATGGAATCGCGAACAGTAAGTTAATCGTAAAATCATGGTGCCATTCGTTGCCTTTCGAATTCATTTATTTTCAATTAATAATCAATAAAGCGCATTCATATTTCAACTGTGATAAAAACTCATTGAATTATTTATACCTACACTCTGTCCGTAATTCAAATATTTATTGCCAATAAATGATATACATCCGAGCATTAACAATTTTGTCAACTCGATCAATTTCTAACGACCGTACCTGAATCATACTAAAACACCTGAATTAATAACAATTCAACGAATGGAAGCGATATTTTGCTCGACAATTTAAAAATTATTATAAAACTTTGTAAATTTTTTATTAGAAAATTCAGAATAATAAGTTTATGGAGTCCTGGAATAATTAAAAAATTGTATCGTATAATATTCCTGGAATAATGCATTCGCTGGAAAAAATAGATTCAGTTATAGGATTTGAAACACTGAATAATTTATTTTTTTCTAAGGTTAATTTTAATTAACACTAAAACTACCAAAGCGGTCAAAATGAGCGGCTTGCAATTTCTCATAGAAATTATATAAATTTACAATGATTCAGTTTCGAGAATTTTTCGCGATTTTCTGTGAAAAATATATTTTTTTAGAATAGTATTTTTTTAGAATAGTATGTTTTTAGAATATCTATCATTTTTATTTCTTTGAGTACGAATAGGTCTACTTTAATCATAGGTTTAGTGTTAAAATATAGCTGTTTCTGCAAAAAGAAAATTTAGAATTTAAAAGAAATATAGAATGCAAAGAAAATTAATCTTTGTGGATGCTGATCGCAGAAAATCACGAAAAATTCCTGAGGATCTACCATTATGAATTTCTAGAATTTGTATAAAAAATATACGCCAATTCCGGTGTTAAATTTTTTCATCGCTCAATTTAGGAGGAAAATTGGTAAAGACTCGCTATACGCTCGAAAGAATCTACGCGCTAAGCGCTCGCGGGTTACCCCCACCACTGGCGGGTTCCCCGCTGCAGCAAGCATGCGAGAAACATGACACCGCGAGGCTTCCCTCTGAAAATCTCTATCGCGTTCGCATCGGTGAGACAACGCTAACGCAGCGACGAAACTTTTTTATTTTTCATTTCTTTTTCA
>SMSQ01019233.1:0-17227 GCA_019453375.1 Ctenoplectra terminalis | reverse complement strand
GAGCTCTTTTATGTTAAATTCAACATAAATGCTTTCTTGATAAGTTTGGGAATAGTTTACATAGTCAAATTATTATTTAGTAGGTAAATACTAGTTGATATTATTTTCTAATTAATTTAGAGCCTCGGAGAATATTTATAGCATAGTACATACCATTTGAAAACAACTTAAAAACCGTGTTATCTCCGATACTCAGATACAATTTAAAATCCGTGTCAAAAAATCAGACTGTATTGAGCGCTTATATGCGCTTTACGTGTCAGAAAACCAAACTGTGTTGCGCACGTATATGCGCTCTCCGTGTCACAGAAGCAAAATTTCTGAGCGCGTGTACGCGCCTACAGTAGCCAAGGGGTTAAACCTTCTCCTTAAAAAAATTCAGTTCGGTAAAAATGCGCATCGAATTCCAAGAGAGAGACTCGAGCAAACCCCCTACGATCCCTCGAAAAATGGAGTGTCGCAAACGCTCGAGATAGACAGAAGACGACCTTGATGCGCTCGATTCGCAGAGACAGGTGAATTGTTCCGCAGGCGTCAGACATTAGAGAACCATTTGAGGGAACTTGTGAGACAATTCAGCCCTTGTCCCATAAAATATCGGTGAAGTTTCAAAAGTGGTGGCCCTCCAGACCCGTGAAACGAAACTCTCCAAGACCATTGTTCGTTGAAACAGGTAACTTCACGGAATCGCCACATACATTATCCGCGCCATGGCAATGCGCGTGGTCTGGATACGTTCAACTTTGCGCCATTCCGCTATCTTTTAGCCACCTTTGCCGCCCCACCGTTACGAATCCTCTGGTTCTTGATCGATCGGACGGCAGAGCGAGTTAACACTGAAACTACCAAAGCGGTCGAAACGGCTTCGGTTTGTAATTTCTCACGGGAAATTCTGTTAACTTACAGGGACGCTGTTTGAGGAATTTTTTGGTGGTTTTGGTTGAGAAGTGTTAGGTTATTTCATAAGTAATTTTGTTACTCGATACTTGTTTTTATTTGGTTTTAATCATCGGTGTATCGACCATTATTTTTCACGATCTCTTCCCATATGATAGTTTGAAGATTTATTTTTTTTAAATATGTTGGATATCTTCAATTTTTTCTGAGGTCGTCTTTGGAAATTCATATATTCCAATTATTACATTTTTTAATCGACAACAAGAATTCTAGAATAATATAATAATGTAATAGTATTTAAAATAAGCGTTGAAGAAGATTTTTAGGTAAAAGAATTTTAAATTTTTTGAAGAAAGAATTCAGAAACTACTTGATAAGAAAAAATCATGGAAAACAATGGTCAATAGAGTCGTGATTAAAAATGAATGCGAATATTAATATCTTGCAGTGAAAATTAGCGTCAAGGAACGATATTATTTATGGGATCACCTAATATTAGATTGTCTGAGAATTATCCTAATAAAGGATTATGTATTTATTTAAAAAGAAAAATAGTTCGACGCTAAGACACCTCAAAGAATCCTAATAAAAGATCATATATTTATTTTAGAAAAACATAAAATAAAATAAAAATAGTTCGACACTAAGATAACTCTAAGAATCCCAATAAAGAATTATGTGTTTACTTAAAAAGAAAAACAGAGTTAAAAAAAAAATAGTTCGATGCTAAGATAGCTCAAAGAATCCTAATAAAAGATCATATATTTATTTTAGAGAAACATAAAATAAAAGAAAAATAGTTCGACACTAAGAATCCTAATAAAGCATTATACGTTTATTTTAGAAAAACATAAAATAAAACAAAAATAGTTCAACACTAAGACACCTCAAAGAATCTTAATAAAAGATCATATATTTATTTTAGAGAAACATAAAATAAAACAAAAATAGTTCGACACTAAGAATCCTAATAAAGCATTATACGTTTATTTTAGAAAAACATAAAATAAAACAAAAATAGTTCAACACTAAGACACCTCAAAGAATCTTAATAAAGAATTATTTATTAAAAAAAAAAAACTGTCCTTCGTTCTTCAACGTCAGCGACAATCTCCTCTATTTTACAATTCTCACCAAAATCCTCGTGCATCCTCTACCCCCACCACCGCGCGCTCCCCACTCCTGCACTCTCCAGCCGCTTCAACCCAGTATTCGCCAGTGCCTTTCTCTTTTATATCCCTATCTTTAAAAATACCCACTATGTTCTAAACTACGATACTACAATATTATTAATAAAATTATTTAACACCGTGCTTCCCATTGACGTGTACACCACGTCTCCGAAATTCAAAATTTAATAACAATACATGATCGAGGAAACTTAGCAATCCGTCATTTAATTTTCATTTTATTTTTATTCAAACTGTACGTACTCCGAGAGTCGAAGGAACTTTTGAAGGGAGTTTTTGGTACACCCTGTATGTGACGATACCTCGACACTATTTTTCCTATAATAAAACAGCGTTAAATAAAAGCACGTTGAACAAGAATATATAATATTGATCAAGTTTCGACGCTTGGAAATATTTTCACGTGCAATAAAACGCTTGAACCCATTTCAAATTCTATAGAAACTCTCTCGCAGTGACCCAACAAAACCTGATAGTCTTTTGACACTTGATTTTACGCTCTTCGTGCTCATATATTTCTTCCCTCTACTGTCACATTTTTTTTTCTCCTTTTTCCCCTGTTCCATCTCTCGCTTCTTTTTTTTTCACATTCTCACGGTTTAAACATTCACTCTTTCGCGCCTCATCCGACATTCCACCTATTATTCACTCCGTTGAATAGTTACTTTGTATGCTCTATAATTCTCCATACTCGTACATTCTGTTCCCTCGTTTCCTATTCATGAAATAATGTATTAACTGTTGGATACACCGTATGTATCTTTACCGCGCTTATGTATGTTCAATTTGCATTTGTATGCAAATACCCGGTCCACGGTATTCAATCAAACTCGAGATGATAACAATCATTAAATTAGTATATTTAAGTTTGACAATTAAATCCCGCGACCGAGCGCGTGTACGTGCATGTTTCAATTTGCAAGTTAAACCTGGAGCTCAAGAGTTCGCGCTACACTAATTTTCCCCGGTGAGCTACCCGAGGAAAATTAATCGTTCTCTTTTCCTTTGCGTTTCAGTTTTTTTTCCTGCGAAAAATGTGGCTGCGGAGCGGGCAGCAATTAAGTTCTGATTTTAAATCAGTAGATAACGGATTGTTTGTTTCTTTTTTTACTCTTGTAGGAATAGTTGACTTAACCCTTCGACTGCTGAGCACTTTAGATTTAAACGCGCCACGTTGATCGAATACTTTTCCGCGCATCGTGTACTCTATCGGTATTCCATCGGTTTTTACCAATTTTTTAACCAGACACTTTTCATTCTCACGAACCTAACCCGAACCTAACCGGACGATCTTCGGTCACACGATGATGTCGTTCGCTCGGTCCACACACTCTTTTTTCGTACCTCTACTGTCCGAGCCCGAGTATTCTTCATTCTCATCGCTGTCGAGCTGCTCCAAACACTCTTCTTTCGCACCTCTGTCGCTCGGATCCACATATCCAGACGTTCATTCCCGGCTTACCATTCGATTAACACATTCGCGATCGGCAAATTTAAAAAATAATGAAATTCTGAAGCTTGTTGCAATATTTTCAATAGTTTCCTGATTATCGTCTGTATTCACGTCAATTTAAACATTATAAATATAAAGATTCGGACTTCTGACTTCAGTAGTGATGGGAGTAAGAGAAGATCCAACATGAATTAATGATCAAGGAGTTAAGTAACGGATTCAAGAATTGGATGGAAATTTTGATAGCAATCAACCTAACAAACCAATAAGCTACTCTAGCAATTGTAAAATAAATTTCCAGCACCACAGAAGAAATTCCAAACTTCCCATCACTTTTACCCAAAGAAATTAAAAAAAAAAGGAGTACAAAATACTTATGAAACCTTCGAAATCTCCGGCGAAACCGCGCCAGATAAGCTACTCTATCAATTGTAAAATAAATTTCCAGCACCTCGGAAGAAATTCCAAACTTCCCATCAACCCAAAGAAATTAAAAAAAAGAAAGAAAAAAGTACAAAATACTTAGGAAACCTTCGAAACCGCGCCAACGAGATATCCGTGGTTCAGGAAGCAACCTTTTCCACGATTACTTCCGCCCCGATCAATTAACGAGGAAGAGGGACGCTCGGTGTATAACAGCAGCACCCTCTATATTCGATATTCATTTACGTCGTCGGCCACGCTCCTTCGAGTACTCTCTCCATTTCCCCTCGTTTCATTAAACGGCTGTCTCTGTGTCCTAAAAGTATATTGGGTTCGGTCAATTACGCCGGAGTACCGTTCATTGTGACGCGTCCGCGGACCAGCGAAATTACATCGATCTTTCACGTTCGATGAACCCGAAGATAAATTTACGAAGCCGTGCGCTCGCGAATCGCTCACCCTCTCGCGTACACTCGCGTATCTCTGCTCGTTCCTCTATTGTCCACGGCTTTGAACGTATTATTTAGAGTCGAGTCAGCCATCGGAATCGCCCTAAATTACGCATTATCTCTTACGGGAGCGAAGAGGCTCTGCTGACTCGTCTCGAAATACCATTGTCTCGCACAGGCGGCGAGATTACGCGACATGCCGTTCGCTCCTAACTAACCTATACATATACATGATCGCGGCGCGTCGTCAAAGGTCGAGTGCGGACGGAGAATTGGATGTCAACCGATCGACTTCCGCCTGGTGATTGATGACGACGCTCCGATACTAATTAACGCTCAAGCTACCGATGATTAAAGTAGACCTGTTTGTGCTCCTAGGTGTTCTCGTGCATTTTAATGTGTTATTTCCAGAGAATAACCCTTTGCACTCGAAAGACACATTTTTTAGACACTTGGCTCGAGGAACGGAGAATGTATCAGGTTATCTCGAAAGTTTCTTTTAGTTTATTAACACTTTGGGTATATATAGTTATTTGAAACTTTTTTGCACCTGGATATTTATTTGAAACTTCTTTACACTTTGATATTTATTTGAAACTTCTTTGCACTTGGATATTTATTTGAAACTTTTTTACACTTTGATATTTATTTGAAACTTTTTTGCTTCACACTACCCAACTTCGCACTAAAGTCGCATAATCATTGTATGTTTTGAGAGCTGATATAGCAAGGTTTGTGTGTGAAAAAGTCCATTTGATTCTAGACAGTGGTTTTCGGTCGGTGCCCTTTTAAATATGGAGAGCAATAAGCAGCACTTCCGTCATATTTTACTTTTTTACTATAGAAAAGGTAAAAATGCTGTTCAAGCCAGAAAGTGATTAACCGATGCGCATGGAGAAGATGCGTTGACAGTACGCCAGTGCCAGAACTGGTTTGCAAAATTTCCATCCGCAAATTTTCATGTCGAAGATGCTCCACGTTCTGGAAGGCCGGTTGAAGCCGATAAAGACAAGATAAAGGCATCAGTTGATGCAAACCGGCGAATAACAACACGTGAGATCGGTGAGAGGATAAGTTTATCAAATTCAACTGTTCATGACCACTTGAAAGGCCTGGGTTTAACCTCGAAGCTCGATATATGGGTTCCCCGTGTGAAATTTGTGTCGTCGCGTTGATGTCTGTGATTCGCTTCTCAAACGTCACGAAAATGATCCATTTTTGAAGCGCATCATTACTGGGGACGAAAAATGGGTTGTATATAACAATGTCAAACGCAACAGATCATGGAGCAAAACTGGTGAACCGGCTCAAAGCATTTCCAAAGCCAGTATCCATGAAAAAAAGGTGATGCTGTCTGTTTGGTGGGATTTTAAAGGAATCGTTTTTTTTTTACTGAATTGTTAAATCTCGTCTCAGTTTCACCGCCGTTTCAGAACGTCGCGTGCGTCTACTAGAAGCACTGCGACAGTCGTCGGATCCTCTCCTACAACACCGTTGCAAATCTCTTGACCGTGCAATTGCAGACCCGCGAGATTTCCCCGAACTCCGAAAGACCCAAATATTTTTATCCGAGTCACAAACTGGAAATAGAAAATAAAAAGAAAGTTAGAAAGAAAAAAAAATGCAGGGACGAGAGATCCGTTTGCACAGGCCGCATCCTTTCCGCCCGCGATCGTAGTCCCCGAGCAAATATTTAATTAAAGGAGGCATTTTGTTTCGCGTCACTTAGCGTTCCTTTTCGTGGCCCCAACCGGTTTGCGTGGCAAACACGAAACGAGTGCCGATGTAAGGCTTGCCCTGGTCAACGAACGATGAAAGAGAAGCGGCTCCTAACGGATGGAGAGAAGGAAGCCATTGGATAGGGACGTAAATGCGCTCCTTTGATGTAGTTCGCCTATTGGGCCAAGCCAGCATTCCTTTTTGCCCGCCACGTTCGCCTCGTTCGACAAAAGGATCCTCTCTTCCGTTCTCGAGCTTCTCGAGCTTCCCGACCTCCGCAACGGAAGGAGCAACGTTCTCCATTAGGTCCAACGATAAGATAAGGATCGCGAACGCGTGTGCATTCACTCGGCCGCGGTAATCCTCGTTGTATCCTGATAATTGAGCGTTACGCGATACCGTGTCAGGATGTAGCGGCCATTATTGTCGAGGCGGTATCGGTGGCGCTCGTAATTTGTTGTTGGTACGCGTCTTGAATGCGTTCGGAGATTTACTGCGTTTCCATTATTCCGGATTGTCGATTTATCGTTCATCGATTAGCGACGACCGGGCGTAACGGTGACACGATTTCGGATCATTGTGGCCGTCTGATCGGACGCGATTCGCTTCGTTCGCGTTTACTCTTCGCGATCTTCGTCGTACTCGATATTTTATCGCAACGGGTTCGTATTTAACCATTTAACTACGGTAGATTTTGAGACGCACCGATCGTACTGTGCGGTAGGAATTCAGTTACGACGTACGCCGAGAACAGCGAAATTTTTTGTTAGGCGTACAATTTTGGGAAAATATATTTGAATAAATGAAAAACTGAGTTCCGCTACAGTGGAACAATATTATTTATTTATTTGTATTCTGCACCGAATCGTTACTATACGTATTAAAAATTTAATAGTAACGTTAAGCTTAAATTTTTAGGGCGCCTATAGGCGTCCTCCGCATCGGAAAGTCAAACTGCGTCGAGCGCCTTTAGGCGGCCACAGTGTCACAAGCGGAAAATTTCTAAGCGCCTTTAGTCGGCCACAGTAGTCAAAGGGTTAACTCTCTATGGGACCGTGTGACTTAACACTTTATCGACCGGATGTATCCGCGCTCGAATCAACACAGTAGTAATTTTTTCCGTTCGAAATAGAACTTGTTTTCTTCGGTGATACAGAATCGTGCGGAGTGCAAAGGGTTAATTCTTCTCTTATTAATAATTATGCTAGAAACGATGGTGTGAATATTGCCGCCGGTAATCTGAAGGCGATGCGAGAAACGTGCGACCGTCAAAGTGTTAAAAGTTATAAGCCGGTGTATCTGTATTTTAAAAAATTAATTTTGTTTAGTTATCACTGTGCTATTAAATTTGTAATCAATCGTAATTTTTTCTCCAATAAGCAGACAAAATTCGGGCTATAGAGGGTTAACACTAGAACTACCATTCCTAATTTTTTGCAGCAATTTTATAAATTTACTATGGCATCTCAGAGACAATTTTCTATGATTTTCTATTTAAAAAGTAGACAAAGCTGTGTTTCCCTTGCATTGCGTATTTTTTTATACACTTTTTATTATGATTTTTTCGGTAGAAATAAGTATGCTTTATTCGCCGGTAGTTCTAGCGTTAAAGAGTGATTCCTAGGATAATTCTGAGCAACTTCTTCCCTTGCGAAAATGTCAAATTCGGCTTCGTTGACGAGTTATTAACGAAAAACACTGACCACTCACAGAACGAGTAAAGCGACCGCCAGCGGTAGTGTTGGCTTCGAACCGCGCTTGTGCCTTAACGAACAACTCGGAATGCATCGAAACTATTAAAGTATTTAATTAGAACAGATAAATTGAGTTTCAACACTGGCCAACAGTTGCTTCGATATATTCTGATTTCAAAATTTCGTTTCATCCCCCTCTGTGATTGATTTTCGCTAATAACTCGTTAACGAAGCTGAATTTGAGACTTCGACGAAGGAAAAAATTGCTTTAAATCGTCTCAGGAATAATTACTAGAAGGGACTTACATAGATTGAGCGAAAGGTAACCAAAAATCGACACGAAGCTTGTTAAAGTAGTGAAACAGCTTTTTGTCAACACAGCGTTTAACTTTTAGTGGTTAGAGAGTAGTTTTAGGTTTTAATCGGGGGGATTTAGGTTTCAGATTATGAGAATTTGAGGTGGAAGTTGGAATTCAATTGTAGTTTGTTTGGCAGAGGATTTATGCTCGAATGTTGATGAAGTTGAGAGAAGTTGGAATATGAATTATGCAATTATACGTTTGTAGTGTCACTTTGCAAACTTCTCTGCGCTGTTTTCGATAAGTAAAACGTGTACTTAGCATGGTTTTCGAACTTGACCTTAAAGATAAATCTGCAAACATGAAATTAAATTTTCTTTTGTTTCTTCGGGAGATGTGAAAACACGTGGTGTATTGTATATATTTTTTTTTTTTTGTAATTAACATAAGTTTAACTGAATGTGTATTATATTTGAGACACGTTTTTATCGAAGTTTCCTCCACATTTAGCGATAAATATTTAACGTTTCATACACTTGCGCAAATAGTAATTATTTCAATTCGAATAATAATTTCTGAATTATGTACAATCGAATTCCATTGAGTATAATTTTATCGTTTAATGGTACGAAACACGCATAATTCGATATTATTCTAACAATAATAATTTCTGTATACAATTTTATTGTTTCATAATACAAAACACACATAATTCAATATTATTTTAATAATAACAATTTCTGTATACAATTTTATTTTTTAATAATACAAAACACACACAATTCGATATTATTCTAACAATAATAATTTCTCTATACAATTTTATTTTTTAATAATACAAAACACACATAATTCAATATTATTCTAACAATAACAATTTCTGTATACAATTTTATTTTTTAATAAATCACAACACACATAATTCAATATTACTCTAACAATAATAATTTCTGTATACAATTTTATTTTTTAATAATACAAAACACACAGAATTCAATATTATTTTAATAATACAAAACACACATAATTCGATATTATTCTAACAATAATAATTTCCCTATACAATTTTATTTTTTAATAATACAAAACACACATAATTCGATATTATTCTAACAATAACAATATCTGCATATTCCGAGTCATTAATTTCAACAAACTACTCGCAACTTAAATTATTACAAAACGGCTGCTATCTTAAAAAAAAAAAAAAAAAACTGACTAAAAGCACCATCTATAAAAAAAGAAAAATCACAAATATGCAGAGTGCGAAATAAAAATTTCTGTTTGAAACGAGAATTTTTATCCGCATTACGTTAGGTTTCTAGATTTCAACTACCGACCGCAGTGCTGAAAGCACCATTATCACGTATGAATAAATCATGAATATTTCAACAAATTGTTCCATAATTGGTGCGTTAGTTTTAACGTTGAATGCCGGAGAATAATTAATTCATATTTCACATTTCGAAACGAATGCTAAGGTTAACTGCTAACTTTGTGTTACAGAATGTATTAATTATCCTAATTAATTTGATGGAAAAGGAATTTAATATCTGTGGAATAATTAATTCAATTAGTTACGGCCGGTAAGCTGTACGGTTTCAGGCTGTCTCGAATTTTCATAAATTTAGGACGCATTATTACAATTTTATACGTTTTAGCTTCGCGCGTTGACAATAAGTTTAAACAGTTGTCGCAAAAATTTTTAACATAATTTATATCACAATATAAGCCGATTTATTTATTTTATTAATACCGTGCTTACCCTTTGATTATTAAAATAATTCCTCGCAATTGCAATTTTTTTCAATCATCCACGATTTACGTTCCGCTTATACAATTCTTGTAATCCGCGTTACATCGATAAAACAAAGCAGAAGAATATAGCGCAACGCGTCTGAAATATTCCCCGACAGCGAAGCGATTTAAAATTAGTTTCAAGTACGAAAATACGTCCTGTAACTTCATTTGTTATATTTTTCGCTGTTAATTCGTGCAGGCGCTACGCGAATAATTTTTGTCATTTCAAACCGGTTTATTATTCCTGAGAACGGTTTGTTTCTGTGTTTTAATGAGTTATCTGAGTTATTCATTGCCTTTGAAACAAAAGTTTCGAATTTTCACAACTTTTTGCGCCACGGTTAATATCGTTCTCTTTATACGCGTCGCGAATGAATTTCTGTGTTTTCGTAATCGCTTTTCGAGTTGTATAAAAGAACGTACATCGGAAATAAATCTTAACCCTCTGCAGCCCCGAATTTTGTCTGCTTTTTGGAGAAAAAATTACGATTGATTACAGTCTTTCACTTTGATTCGAAAATGTTTTAACCAATAATTACCGCAGATGGATCGTGGTGTCGCTACAGTAATAGTGCAGTGATAACTAAGCAAAATTAATTTTTTAAAATATAGATATATCTGTTGACTCCCACAGTGTTCGTGGGAGTCACTTAACACGTTGACTGCCACGCTGAAATCACATGTTTTTCTCGGTGCGCGAGAGATTGTGTGGCGAGAGGGCAGTAAGGAAAGAGAGTAGCGAGGAGAGACATAGAGTGATTAAGAGTATTGTTATTATTGTTGAACTTCAGTTATTATTATTATTATTTAATAAACCAAATAATTCCCACGCGCCAGAGCTCGATTATTCTGACAAAGACTTCAGAAAGTGTCAGTGACTTCGGTATCTTCCGTGTTCTTCCGTGTCTTCCGTATTTCCGTTTCTCTGTCTCTTTTCCCCCCCTTACAATTATATCAACTTTTTGTTATATCCTATGTTTTTACGTGCCAAGATAAGGCAGAATAGAATAGAGACGTCCGTCGACACGAGATAGTTTCTTTGGACCGTAATCGCAATCTTTACGCTGTTTTCGATGGTTATCGGAAAACTCAAGTGTGATCCGTGCGTCGACACCGCGAGCCTAAAATCTCTTTCAGTCTTTCCTGATCCGTCGAACGTGCGGTCAGTGTTCATGAGCCGTCGACGTCTTCGTGGAAACACAATTACGTTTTGAAAGAAAGAAATTACTTTGTACGATTTTCATCGTGTCTTATATTTATGTTATTCTTATGATTTTTAATAAATATCGAAACTCCATTGGTATCCATCTATTCTCCATCCATTTCGCGATACGCTGCTTTTTGAATTTCGTAAATATCACGCCTACTTTGCTTTTTACGACCATTTTCCCAAACCTCTGCGAATCGTCGATTCAGTCCGGTATTCTTCGCCTAGGTACGCTCTTTTCGCTCGGTGCTGAAAGGGTTAAGATGACCGTAGTTATCGGAGAAAATAATAATAACCGTTTGTCCTCGATATCTTATCCCTCAAGTCCGACGCAGACGTCCAACTTCTGTAAAACTCGCTTCCCTCGGCGGTGCTACGTCGGTAGGTGTCGATGTTTTAATTTACGACCACGCCGTATCGTTTCCGCTAAGTGTACTCCTGGGTGCACCGACGTACCCGGCGCTATCTGTGTAAATCGTTAATGCACGATTAAACATCGCAGGTGCCATCGATCGCGGTCAATTTTTACGTTCCGCGGCACTGTTTGGTTAACCTACTCCAATCTTTGATTAGTTAACCTACTCCGGTCTCTTTGATTTCAAAAGAGGATAACCAAGCCTGGCCAAATAGGGGGAAGTCTCTCGAGGGAGCCTCGCAGCATCGCAACGGTTGCTCTTTCCTCCTCGACTCCATCCTCCGCGCTCTATAGATCGAGATGAGAGGAGCCGGCCGGCTGGAAAATCGCTTTAAACCTCCCCGACTAATATTAACTTTCTCCTATCATTTCATGAAATTCCTCAACTCTTTTTACCGTGCCCTCGCATACCGGATTGAAGAGAGCCGAGACCTTCGCGTGCCTTCTCGTATTCGCGGATGTTGGAATTAATAGCTGATCTTTTTGCTCGCTTCAAATTCTTTCGGAGAAATAATTAGGGGTAGTGATTTTGTTATCGGTTCGGAGCTGGTGGATATTGTTCATTTTTTTCGCGATGAGGTGCTTTTATGACGAGTGTTGGATTATTGGCAATATTGGTTAAATGAAACTATTAGCCTAAGACAAAAATGAGTGTCACTGTTCTTAGGAATGTGTTTGGATAGACAAAATAATAATACTGCCAGATGTGTCCTGTAGAAATCAGAAAGTCTGGGCGCTTGAAAATATAACCGTCTCCAGGCATAAGTGGACGACGGTTTTTCCCTTTTTTTAGAGCCCAGGTTAGTTTAGTTGAAACAGAAAGTTGAATGAGTAAAGACGTTACTAGCTAAGCCGTGAAATACAGTAAAATAATTAACAAAGACTATTTTGTTTTATTTAAACCGTAACCCATATTCCAATATGGAGTTTGAGGAATTGTGACTTTGGTAACGAATTGATACCTGATTACTGAATTTTAAGAAAATTTGAGGGTTTGGTGTTTATATCGTATTTTAGAGTTTTTTGCATCGTGGAATAAAAAGTGGAATAATAGTATTTTTAATATTGTAAAAAATACAATATTGTGGAGCAATTATTTGTGAATCTTTTGCACTGTGTTTCTTTATGACTGAAGGAATGAAGTTTTATTTTGAACAGAGAATTTTAGTGTAACAGAGTTATTTTATAAGTATGCTTTCGACTCTTTTAAACAAAAATGGGTTGATAAAAGGAAAGAAACTTTTAGGACAGCCTGATAAATTAGAAATAAAAATAAAAATGATAATGCAGGAATAAAAATTAAAGTTTCCAAGTTTCTAAACTTTCAACGAGTAGAAAAGGAAAGGATTATATTTCTTTGCGTAAAATTTAAATTTCCAACCTTCTGAAGTCCCAGGAAATGGCGAAGAAATAGAAAAATTTCCAACTTTCTGAACTCCCAGGAAATAAAGAAGAAATAGAAATATTTTCAACCATCCGAACTTTCAAAAAATAAAGAAGAAATAGAAAAATTTCAACCTTCTGAACTCCGAGGAAATAAAGAAGAAATAGAAATATTTCCAAGATTCTGAACTCCCAGAAAATAAAGAAGAAATAGAAATATTTTCAACCTTCTGAACTCCCCGAAAATAAAGAAGAAATAGAAAAATTCCTAACCTTCTAAACTTCCCGAAAATAAAGGAGAAATAGAAATATTTCTAATTTTCTAAACTCATAGAAAAAAAAAACAGAAATAGAATAATTTCAAAAATTAAAATTTCCAACATTCTAAACTCCCCGAACATAAAGGGGAAATAGAAGTGTTTCTAATTTTCTAAACTCCCACACACAAAAAAAAAAAACAGAAATAGAATAATTTCTAAAATAAAAATTTCCAACCTTATAAATTCTCAGAAAATAAAGAAGAAATACAAATATTCCCACCCTATTAAACTCCCATGAAAAAAAAAAGAAAACAGAAATAGAAAAATTTCAACAATTAAAATTCCCAACCTTATAAACTCCCAGTAAATACAGAAGAAATACAAATATTTCCAAGCTTCTGAACTCCCCGAAAATAAAGAAGAAATATAAAAATTCCCAACCTTCTGAACTTCCAAAAAAAAAAACAAACAGAAAAATTTCAGAAATAAAAATTCCCAGCTTTCTAAACTCCCCTCAAAAAATAAAAAAAGTAAGCAGAATTAATCTCTTTCTAAACCGAAACCGTCCCGTACACTGATCATTTAATTACACCATGATCGATCGTCTGAATAGCTCGGAGCCGCAACACCGCCACGATCCGAACCACCAAAAACACAAAATTACCGACGCTTGGATGTCGGGACCATTACCGCGGACGTTGTCGGATAATGGACACAAGTATGAAACAAAATTATCAACACGGTGCCATTCTAACTTTGTCTCATCAATTATTATGCACTTAACACCGCGGCGCACACCGGCAGAGCGACCAACAACTGAAGGGATCAACAACTTTTCCCTTTGCTCGTTCGCGAGCGAGCGACGATGACTTTTAAAGTTCGCAGATTTATGGCCGCGACCCGGTAACGGGACAAGAAAGGCTGACCGAGGCAGCGACTCTTGAGGAACGAGCCTCTGGAAAGAGTTTGTCGGTGTCAAAACGGTACACCGAGCCGCTATTTCACCGGCGAACTTTATGCAAGCGCCGTGTTACGGCGTGGCAAAGTGTCGCGTCCCCGCCGACCAAACGCTAATGCCTTCTTCCGTGTAAGTTTTACTATGTAACAAAAAAAGCTCGCTATTGGCGCATTAACGAATTCGATCGAAAATCAATCGACGCGCTCCCCTGTCCTTCCGGGTTGCTTGGAGCGCTCGGAAGCGGAAAATGTAGCATTAGACCGGGAATCTTTATCGAAACGAGCACTTCGGGCCTCAGATCGAAATCCAAGGGAAAACGCCATTATTAACCCTTTTTCGGACGTAAGTTCTAACCCCACGGCAAGAATAATAAATTGGGAAGCGGATGGTGAAAAACGGAAGAATAAAGGAACGAACGAGAGGAGGAATTACGCGGCCGGCAAATTATGAGAAACATGCAGCGACCGTCGACAAGATAATCCGTTTGGAGGAGATTCGGTGGTTCGTAGGAGCGATGTCCCAGGAGAACGATTTCAAACGCGTGTAATCCGAACAAAGTTACCGCGCGCCGACAAAATGGCGCGCAAGTTTTAAAAGCGCTCGCGTACCACCGGGCGAACCCGTCCACCGACGAGCTAATTAAACATAGCGCAGCCTTTTGCCGAGACGTATGATGAAACGCTATGAATTTAGCTGCGTTTTACCCCTCAGAATGTGATCAGCCCGCGTAAAATTCGATGTTAATTCCCGACTCTGGAGTGCGCGGTTTCTGAGGCGGTCCAGGGGTTCGTTTCAGACTGGCCGTCGAACTACATCGCCGTACGCTGGATTTCTGTTAACTGGGAGGTCGATTAATGGCAAGGAAGCAGTTTTTTACAGTCTTTGCAACTACCGATCTCGTTTGTTTAGTGCGTTTCAGTGGAAAGATAAATGAGCCGTTTATTTTGAAAGTCCACTAGGACCACTAACAATTTTAACACGTTGACTGCCGGACGGATTTTCCATGGTTTGTCCGAGGCGCCACGTCCGACTGCTTCAATCTGACTGATCGCAAAATGAACTGAGAATATGTAGATTTTTCATGTGCTGATAAAATTATTTTGTATGTTCTATATTGAATTAATTTCTTCAAACCATTATAGTAACAATGATATTATTGAAAAATTGATCGGTATCCATATTTACTATAATTATGTACTTTTAGTATTGACCACGCCGCCGGTCACCGGTGGCCCCCACGGCAGTCAACGTGTTAAGCATTTTCAAAATGCTGAATGCTCAAATTGGCGGTCACTGTTTTTCGTTAGTAACTCGTTAACAAAGCCGAATTTAATATTTTCGCGAGGGAAAATGTTGTTCGAAATCATCTCACGAATCATTCCTTAATCTCTTAACTTGTGCGCTTGAGATAATTCGAGCGGCGTTGTATTTTATGCTGCTGTAATTTTTCACACCCGAATATAATCGAGAATTGAAAATAACAATGTGGAAGCTAAGAAAAAAATCGTTTTATTGATATTTATCATTTACATAGGATTCTAAGCTATAACACTTATTTATTCGAGAATAAAATATAGCCTTTTTCCACGGAACAAAACTGTCTATAAAGATACACTTATCTTTGATTAATTTTGTATTTTTTTGCCAAGACAATGTTCTAAAGTGTGTTTTTTTATATAAAAAAAGGGGTTAACCCTCTATAATTTAAAAAATTAATTTTGTTTATTTATCACTGCACTATTAAATTTTATTACTGTATTACTCCATCTATAGCAATTATTAGTTAAAAAATTTTCAAATCGATGTGAAAAACTGAAATAAACCGTAATTTTTTCTCCGATAAACAGACAAAATTCGGGCCACAGAGGGTTAGAGGGACTTACAGACCTTTTGGGACACCCTGTATAATTTCTGTGAGAAATTAGAAATTAAAAAAAACTTTTATAATCAAGAAATACCAACATAGATCTCACCGTGTAACATATTTTGAAAAATGTTTGAAATGCCAGTTTTATCCACTGTTTTAATATCTCGTAAAATATAGGCAGAATTAAAACCAATTGAAACCTTTCAGCGTTTATTCGAGATGATCTGTAAATAGAAATAGAGGCGACACGAACGGGATATGTTTTGTTTTTTTTATTTTTTATTTTATTTTATTTTTTTCATTTTTTATTTTCATGCTGCTACGCTCAAATCGAACGCTTTAAGTGGTTTTATCGTTGCCGTAATGAGATCGGTATGTGGGCGCACAGAGCTCTTAAAACGAATATCGTACAGACCGATTTCGAGTGCACTTCGCTAGATGAAAATGTTTGTTAATCCGGCGACTTCATAAGTATCATGCTTTGAAGAGGACACTCTGCTCGCGTGTAATATCGATATCGTTAAACGGAAGAACCGTGAAATGGATGATTACGTTTCACAGGAGATGATGTTTTCGAAATAATATTTTGAAAACCTTTTTAATTCCCAATTAAAACGTGATATCGTAAACGAATACATCCTCCTGGGCTTTAAGTGCCTACACGTTTAAATCGGTCGATTCGGTTTTATAATTTAATTATTTCCGTATGAGTTTCGCATTCTTTTTAAGGGGATGAACATTTTTTTTTTTTTCTTTTTTTTTCAGTGTCTCGTCAGGGGAATTATTTTTCTCTTTTTTATAACAGATTCGAAATTTGAAACTATATTGATATTTAGTAATAAATATATTTAAGAAACGTATTAACGTCTTGAATTGAAAAGTTATTAGTAGACTGCAAATTTCTAAATAATAAAAAATAGTAGAATTTTGGTGGAAAATTATTTCACCTCTCAGATATAAAAAAACAGAATAATTTGAATATTATACATATTTTTGCGTATCACCTCCATCTTTATATTTTCTTTAAATGCATAGAAATCGGGAGTCAGGTGATAATTATATTTCAAACTTTTATGCAAATCCATATTTTCTAGAATATAATAAAAAATAGTAGAATCTTAGCGAAAAATTATTCCACCTCTCAGATATAAAAAAAAACAGAATAATTTGAATATCGTACATATTTTTTCATATCAGCTCCGAAATCGTCAGC
>SMSQ01019231.1:4019-20660 GCA_019453375.1 Ctenoplectra terminalis | reverse complement strand
GCCACACTTAACTGGTTAATGAAAAATAATTCTCCATACCTATAGTATAGAGNATTCAACGAGTGTTCCGTCAGTACAGTGATATTCTACTTCTAAGTAGTAAGAGTCAGTAATGAGTCAGACATAAGCGAGGAGTAAATTCTATCGCGTTCAGTCTATGAAACTTAAATATAAAAAAATACTTATTGCTCTCGCAAAATAATGTGTATTGTTACAATAAATTAATAAACACAAATTCTAATTAAATTGTTTCTAAAATCCTTTCCATAACATTATGCAAAATTTTTACACACTATGTTCTCTACTATGTTTATATTCTTTTAACTCTAGCCATGGTTCCAACTACTTTAACATATCAAACGATTAAAAAAGTAACAAAAAACAAATACATAAATAAATAAATAAAATAATAAATGAATGTATTGTGGGAGATGAAAAACCATTAGTGAAAATCTGGCGGTTAGAACTAGGACGAAAACATGTTTGTCTCATGAACTGATGAGGCACGCATGTTTGTCGCTCACCGGTCTCAAAGACCGATGTGCAAAAATTATAAACGCAAGTAATAGATGAGCGACCGAGAAAAATGAGTACGAGAAAGAAAGTGAGAGAGAGAGAAAGAAAGTGAGAAAGAGAAACAGAGAATGTGTATCTGAGAGAAAAAAGAACGCAAAGTATGATGATCGCGAGAATGGCTGTGCGAGCGAGAATATATGTTTGGTTTAGGAATAAGATATAAGAGGGGGGGACACGAGGAGACGCTAATTTTTAAAAAGGGCAAACANTGTTCTTAAAACTACGACACTACAATAGTATTAAGTAGTATTAAATTTATTTATTGGGACACACTGCATAATTTTACGTTGATAACGAGAGAAATGGTAAATTCTCGTATCAACTGTGGCCAATTCGACTATAGATACATTATTAGAGCGCCAGTATCGTCCGTGGCTTGGTGCCACGAATAAGTTCAAACCGAAAATCCTTGTGCGCGGAAACTGATCTCAGAACTCACGGAGCATAGATTCGCGCTTAAGCGAGGCAAGGTTTGCCGGATTGTAAACACGTAAGCAGCGTTCCACGGCAAACCGGCATGAGTGACAAAACTTGGAATGGAGGAGAAATTTAGCGAAACTAACGCGACGAAGCGTATTTCTGCGCGCAGCGTGTACTTACTGACCGCGTACAGTAGTTGTGCGGTCGCGAAACGGAACTACGCCACCGGAAGGCATCCGAGGTACGGTGGAGTTCGGCTTTCGGCTTGGACTAATCAAAAGCCTTAATTGGGTTTCTGCCAGCAGAGATCTGACACGGCGGCTTCCATTTGTCGGTGCATGGATGAAAATCCGCAGAAATGCAGCGTTCCCGCTATTTCATCGGAAGTTCGATTATTCTGAGTCGATAGAGGTCACGCGTGATTATTATTCCTACGGCACGTTGAACCTTCATCCCGAAATTTTTGTTCGCTCACCTTTTCTCTCTTTTTTTTTTATTTTCTTCTCCATTCCGTTGCGCGTTCTCATGATTAGATTTTCGAGCATTCTAGCCGACACCAATTTGATCGTAAGATAACGAAGTAATTTACGCTTGAAATTTATGATCTTATAATTAGCGAGTGTCTTCGTACCAGGAAAAAGAAGGAAACGTTAATTCTAGATCACTAAACTGCTATAAAAATTACGACCTCCAATTGTACTGAATAATACCTTAATTTTTTATTGTCTAAGTCCCATAGTCACAAATATTTGTAATGTTTCTGTTTTAATAAAAATAATATTTTTCTAAATTACGTGCTTTCTTTCGGTTGCATTGTTACGAACGATTAACAGTAACGTATGCCACAAGTCACAGGGTAGTTTAGAAATCTAGAGTTAAGATACGAGAGAGTTTATTAATTAACCCTCGCAATACTAACGATTTAGGCAACCACACGGACCACGACTCCTGGGTCCACTCAGATTCGTAGCGCCTTCACGCTTTCATACGCATTTTTAATTGATTTTTTATTATTTTATCGTATTTTTTTTATTTCTCAAGAAAGGTGGTGGCAAGAGTATAATTGAAGAATATAAAAATGATAAAAAATAGAATTTGTTGTGCCCCTTTACAATTTATTCAAAACATACTATTTTATGCCGACATCAAATTTAAAACAGTTGAAATAAGTCTCCTGCGACCGGGTCCGAATAGACCCAGGTGTCGTATTGCGAGGGTTAACACTAGAAGTACCGACGATTACATCATACTTATTTCTACTGAAAAAATTATAATGAAAGGTATATAAAAAAATACGCAATCCAAGAGAAACAAAGTTTTATCTACTTTTTTTAACAAAAAATCACGGAAAATTGCCTTTAAGATGCCTTAGCAAATTTATAAAATTTCTGTAAAAAATTACGAATGGATCATTTTGACCACTTTGATAGTTCTAGTGTTGAATACTCTATCTTTATCCACTGATATTAGTATTTTATTACTGATAGTACGGTTGGTAGGTACTATTGAGAAGATTTCTGACATCTAAAACTGTTTGTGAAATAAATTATGCAAATGAAAAAAATCTATACTTTACTAATGTAAGGGTAAGCGAGAGAGAAAGAGAGAGAGAAACGGAAGGAAAAACGGAAGCGAAAGACACTAACACTTTATCGGAAGGTTTTATCAAAATGATCGAACTCTGGCGCGTAGGATTATTTGGTTTATTAATAACAATTACTTAAGTTCAAATATTACTTTTAATCAATATACGCCTCTCCTCGCTACTCTCTTCCCTCACGACACTCGTACAACACAATCCTCGCGCCCCGAACATTCACTCACTTAAGTATACATCCCTCAATCGCTCCATCTTTTTCCCACATATATCCCTTTTCACTCGGACACAAAATCTTCCCATCCATTCCTTCCAATCACGCAGTCACGTAGACTTCATTCTCACGGCCCAGTTTCTCAGTCCCAAACATATTCTAGACATAACCCAGACACTCTTCGCTAACACTCTTTCGGCCACCCAAGACTCGTCCACGGTCACACTTTTCCAAACATACCCGGATCAGTCTCACTCGCAACCATAAATCCATTCGCACTACCACTCAATAGGCCCATCCACTGGCGCCGTACCGTCGCAGGTTCAATCCTATTTATTTAGCGTTCAGTTTAAGACGGTTACATGTCTTAGAATATTAATAACCCGTACAAAACGGAAAAGCTAAGCAGTAACAGAAATAATAAGGAAACTTTTAGTTATAACGAATCAAGCGGTTTAACAGATTCATTTCATTTTCAGGTCTCAGAATGATTTCTCATTGTGTGTCGCAAATAATTTCACACACAATTGCGCGTTTCTGCTAGCGCAGAACGAATCCAAGAAACCTACTGTACCTTAATTTTTTAAGACACATTTGTTTTAGTGTCACTTTACCGAGAAACGTCTGATATTCAAATAAATCAGTTCTGCAGCGGTTCGCAATGGCGTAACCCGTGCTGTTACACAATTGTTATTATAATTTGCAACCTGTACGTCATGCTTGGCGACGTGATACTGTATAACTACACGACCGGAAGAGAACCAGCGAGCGTGAGTTCAAGTTTCAGCTCGGACTAATCAAAAGCCTTAATTGGGTTTCTGTCAACAGAAGCTTCATATTGACCGGTCCATTTCGCGGCGCACAAATTTTGCCCACGCGCGATTCTAACCGTAAACTCCGATCTATCGTCGTATCGGAATACATTTACTTAGATTTTTATCTCGAACCTGATTTTGTAGGAATAATGGTTCGTTTAAAATTTCTCTTGCACCGGTTGACTAAAGTCAAACTAAAAGCATATTCGCTCGATTCTTCTATTCTGTTTTCTGCTCCAAGACTGAACCAATTAGAAATTAGGTTTAGTTTTGATACGACGGAAAATTTGGAATCCTGCGATACCTGAATTTTATAAGAAATGGTTGAAAGGGATCTCTCTCGCTCTCAAACACACACACACACACGCTCCCTGGATTATAAAAAAAAATATATACCGTGAGAACAAAAATGACTCAACGCTTTAAAAATTTTCTTAAACAAAAATTACAGAAATACCATCAGAAAACTTGGAATCCTGCGATACATAAATTCTATAAAGAATGGTTGAAAAAAATCCTTCTGACTCTCAAACATACATACTTACTCCCTAAGTTATAAAAAAAATATATTGCGTGAGAACAAAAATGATTCAATGCTCTAAGAATTCTCTTCAACAAAATTCACAGAAAGACCACCAGAAAACTAAGAATCCTGCGATACCTAAATTCTATAAAGAATGGTTGAAAGGGATCCCTCTCATTCTCATAGATACACACTCGCTCCTTAGATTATAAAATAAATATATCCCGTGAGAACAAAAATGACTTAACGTTCTAAGAATTTTCTTAAACAAAAATAACAGAATGACCACCAGATGTGTCTGTTGCTAATTTAAAACTGAAGAGCCTCAAAACTGCTAAGCAATACAAAAAACACTTCTTAAGAATAAAGGGACCCTAATTTTCTCTCTTCCCAACTCGCACTACATATTGTGTCTTCAGAAACGAATATTGTAGGTAGAGAATGTCTTGGTATGTATGAGAGACAGAGAGACCCCTCATAAAACCTAGATCTTAAGTTCTCGGCCGCACCAATACGATGGGACCTCGTTTCCAATTGGAAAATAATATAAAAGAGTCGAGGAAACATAGTTTTAGTTAGAATTGGAACTAGAGAGTTACAGAGAGAGTTATACAGTTTAACTCGACCACTGTAAAAAGCTTTTCAAAATACACGCTACTATTCCTACAATATACAACGAAACAAAAGAAAAGAGCGACTCGGTCGATTAACGAAACAGAAAAATCACAACCAGATGACACAAAAACTCCATCAATCGATCGCACGGCACAGTCACGATACAACAAATCGACGCGACGTACACAATAACGAAGAGACGATATAAATACCAACCGCATCGGCGCGTGCAAGATTATTAACACGAGAAATTTAATTCCATTTGTTCTCGCGCTCTTCGAAATACGATTCGACGGACAGCGTGGAGAAGAACACACAGGAATCGGAAAAAATTTGTTATGCTCCAGAAAAGTTAAAAGATCCACGGAATTCGTTTGAACGGACCCGAATGGATTACCGATGATGCGCTACCATTGTTCGAGTTCTCTGACGAGCGGAAAATCGAAAGTGGCGCGAGCGTACGAGAGGCGAACTTAAATTAGATTTTCTTTACGCGGGCCCACTAACAGACCGGAAATACAGGACCGAGCGCGATGGAAAAGGGAAGAGAACAACGAAAGGATCGACGGGAGCTCGAAGGGAAAAGAGTTGTCGCGAATATCGCAATGAAATTGAATATTCATCGGTTTCAAAAGAAATCAAAGCTGGCTTGAAAGAACGTCGGATTGTTCCGCACTTTCTTTGTCCCAGTTCACGTCGCACATTTTAAATCGCTCGACGGTTGTAACAGACTTTCCGCGCACTCGAAACTTCTCCACGAATTTATGCCTCCCTTTTTTGCCTAATTTAAATAGCCGGTTCGGGCGGTTTTGTTACGAAATTTTCTGAAACGCCGATAACACTCGCGGAAGATTCATTTGGAAACTATTGTGAACTGTTTGTACTGAATATAATAGGAATTAAGCACGTTTTTGCTTCTACTTTTTAAAATCAAAGTCTTGTTGAATAATTTTGATCTCGCGTTTGAGAAAAGAGGGTAATAGCGGCCGCTTAACTAACAGTTACGGTTAGTTAATTTTAGTAAAACTAAAATTAATTAGTAGTGTAGAGTTAGTTTTAGTAAAATTAAAATATGAGGAGAATGATAATATTTATTGAAAATTACTGTTTACAAAGTTGAACTATCCAACTATTTATAGAATATAAAAATAGTTTTATATTGATTTATTTAACGTAACTAAGAAATAAACGCATGTTTTCAACGACCGCTATTATCCCCGCCTTACTATACATATTATTATCACTTACTACTTATTTTCATTTTTCATAAAATAAACCGGGAGGAACACTTGTAAGCGAAAAAACAAAATAATAAAATTTATTTGACATTAATCAACAACTGATGTAAATTCTAACTCAATATTCAACGAGTGTTCCGTCAGTACAGTGATATTCTACTTCTAAGTAGTAAGAGTCAGTAATGAGTCAGACATAAGCGAGGAGTAAATTCTATCGCGTTCAGTCTATGAAACTTAAATATAAAAAAATACTTATTGCTCTCGCAAAATAATGTGTATTGTTACAATAAATTAATAAACACAAATTCTAATTAAATTGTTTCTAAAATCCTTTCCATAACATTATGCAAAATTTTTACACACTATGTTCTCTACTATGTTTATATTCTTTTAACTCTAGCCATGGTTCCAACTACTTTAACATATCAAACGATTAAAAAAGTAACAAAAAACAAATACATAAATAAATAAATAAAATAATAAATGAATGTATTGTGGGAGATGAAAAACCATTAGTGAAAATCTGGCGGTTAGAACTAGGACGAAAACATGTTTGTCTCATGAACTGATGAGGCACGCATGTTTGTCGCTCACCGGTCTCAAAGACCGATGTGCAAAAATTATAAACGCAAGTAATAGATGAGCGACCGAGAAAAATGAGTACGAGAAAGAAAGTGAGAGAGAGAGAAAGAAAGTGAGAAAGAGAAACAGAGAATGTGTATCTGAGAGAAAAAAGAACGCAAAGTATGATGATCGCGAGAATGGCTGTGCGAGCGAGAATATATGTTTGGTTTAGGAATAAGATATAAGAGGGGGGGACACGAGGAGACGCTAATTTTTAAAAAGGGCAAACAGTGAGATCATTAGAGCGAGCATATAGAGAGAGTATAAAGAGAAATTTCACATGGCGAGCGTTAGCGATGATAAATCTATAATTGTAACCGTTAAAATTAAAATTATTTTCACCGACAGCACGTAGAATAATTATCTTATCCGATAACCTTACAATATCCTTAGAGTATTATAAATATAGTTTAATATATATGTTATCAAGCAAGAAATTTTGAAAGTTCTCTTTGAATTTCGGGCGTAAAGAGAAAGGAAACAAGGAATTTTTGATAAAATATGCTCATAAACCGTAAAAACTTTCGCGTGCACGCTGCGACCTTATCTATTTTGCAGCCGTTATTTCCGCGAGATCTTTTAAATTTTCAGTGCTTGACGATATCCTTGGGTTGTATTTACAATTCACAGTGAGCATGCCTCTAAAGTATCTGCAGCAGTTGCATAAACATCATCTTTATTCCGCGTCGTACGCTACTTTTACTTGAATTAAGGTGAACTTACAACTGTGATAATGTATTATGTATTATTTAACAATCATTCCACCGTTGGTTTAATTTCCATGATTCTGAAGATCTTTGATAAACGATACATCGTAGATACATATAATATTTATACTGTACTTCAGATCAACGCTAAATAAATTACAAATTAATATTAAAAATAGGAACTTAACGCATTGTATGCGGCCTATTTTTCGCGATTTAATTGATTCCCAAGGATATTGCACAAAAAAAAAAATCCTCAATAGTATCTTACCATCAAAAGACATTATTTTATAAAATATAATTCCATTCTGATATACGAAACAACAATAAAAAATCAAATATTTATTTACTACTTTACGGATTTGTACGTGTCCCATAATTAATCGATATATTAAAAACATATTTGTACATGTCTCGTCTACAATATGTTCAAATAAAATATGGTTCAATATTGAAATTATATAAAAATAATATTGGAGAATAGAATAAAAATTTTGGAAGGGGATACGTTCACGATATTAACCCTCTATGGTGACTTAATTTACAAACTAATGTATCTATATTTTAAAAAATTTGATTTATCTAGTTATCACTGTTCTATTAAATTTGATTACTGTGTTACCATACCGACTCCATGATCCATCTATAGCAATTATTAGTTTAAACATTTTCAAATCTAAGTAAGAAACTGTAAGCAATCGTAATTTTTTCTCTGATAAGCAGACAAAATTCAGGTAATAGAGGGTTAATTTTTCTAAATATTTACAAAAATTAATCCGAATATTGGAAAGAGTTACGATAGGTTCAGGGTGTACTAATTTTACTTAATGTTTATAAAAATGACCCAACTAGTTGCATTTAAAGCTACGTGATCCCAAAGAATGTATCTCATAACTAAGTGTCTCGAACAAGCGTAAACATTTTCCCAGAGATTTTATACCGGTTGGCTGCTTTCATGTACCGTAGCTATTTTATGAAGCGAGACTAGGAGCTTGAATTATTGTCGTTCTGTATAGTCAATTTTGCACAATTAGAGGCTTAAATAAAAGCGCTTTGTTAAACGTTTACAATCTGTGATAAAAATAACATTATTTCTGTAGAATTTTTGCGTTAAGATTTTGATGATTTTTTAAATTTATTATTATAGAATATTTAAGTAAAAAAATGAAAATCGACAGCGATACTGTATAAAGAGTAACTTTTAAATCAACAGTAAATTATAATCGAACGTTCAATGATTGTTTCGTAAGCTCAGCGATATTATCTTCTTTTTCTAAGTAGTAAGAGTCAGTAACCAGTCAGACATAAGCGAGGAGTCATATAGCCGTGTTCAGTTTCATTATTAACGTGTTGTTACATATTGTATTGTTCAAATTTAAATAGAATAAAATTTTATTACACGCAGAAAATTATTTGTACTGTTATAGTACATTATTAAATGCAAATTTTATGCACGGTATTTATAATTATCTTCCACATGTTATTAAATTGACAGCTTGAAATAATGTAAGTATACCCATCGAAATATAATTTCCGCGTTAATTAATGCCACTAAATTAATGTTACATAATATTAATAATAAATTGACGTTTTGGAAATTCCGAATTATTCTCGAAGATTAATATAGCTGAAAATTTATTATATTATTCTATTTTTTATCATAATTCCATTATATTTCTAAACTCATAAATGTACTTTATATATTTAATTTAGTGAAGATAATACAATAAGTTCTATTTTATTAAAGTAAGTTGCTTGCAACTTCAGATCATTTTTTATTATTACTTGATAACCTTTAATTATTTAGGTTTAAGCTCGTTTATTATTTTTAGTGTATAATTTACGTTTCATAATTTAGATATTTAAAATTTCAATATAATAAAAAACATTTCATTTACACCGGTTGCACGTAAAAAGAATTGCATCGTAATAGAGAAAAATTGCTCATACAGTAAGACTTATTTTATAAAATTATTTAATAATAAATCAACGTAACACATAAGTTGCTTTCAACTTAAGATCATTTCTTATTATTATTCGACAACCTTTAATTATTTAGGTTTAAGCTCGTTTATTATCTACTATATAATTTACATCTAATTATTTAGATATTTAAAATTTCAGTATAATAAAGAATATTTCATTTACACCGGTTGCACGTAAAAAGAATTGCATCGCAATAGAGAAAGCTTGCTCCCTTTGAAACGTGCCTCTAGGTATACTCGATTTCGCAAAAAGTCTAAATTAAGCAAGGAAATTCATGAAAGACTGAAAAATTTTTCATTACAGTTCTTCATTCCGCGCTAATAATTCTCTACATCTTAAAGGATTACAGGCAGCGTCAAGGACGAATTACAAATGACTCGTATCGTGTACTTTAAGCTTATTTCCTCGCGGTATCTCATAAATATTAACGCGGGTATATTGCAGCTAGGGCCTTCTGCAATTTATATCGTCTAAACAACGTGGCCACGCCGCGTCAGACGAGACACGCGATTGGATATTCAACCTCGTCGGAAATGTAAAATGTATCAAGCGATATTGCCAGCAAATGGGTTTCTCCTCTCTCTTATCGACGACTTAAATTTATTCTCAATTAACAAAGCAACGAGCGTTGCGTAGACTTTTTCCAATAAGTTCACTTTTAACCCCCTGTGACCGGAATTTTGTTCAATTATCAGGAAAAAAAATTTGCATTCGTTGCTATTTTTTGTTTCGATTTGAAAACTTTTTTAACCAATAAGTACTATAAATGATCTTACTGATATTAGTACAGCGGTACAGTGATAAAATTTAATACGATTATAAGTAAATAAATAAAAACTTTTTAAATATAAAATGGGTGTGTAACTTCTAACAATAAGTCATATAGTACTACGAAGGGTTAAAAAAGTAATATCAATACCTAAAACAGCCATATACTTTTGTGACCACAAATTATGTATTATTAAATAACGTATCGCCGTTTAGTATTGATAGTGGCACGGCTGAAAAATTTTTAAATTTACTTTTGTTAAAAACAAGGTTTGTGTTTCTATTTTTAGTTTCAAATTTGTTAAAAGCCACAACAATTAATTAATAATTATATACTCTAGTTCAGTTTTTGTTATAGCCTATTAAATTTCAACTAGATTTAGTCGGTCTGAATACACAAAAAACACTGAATATTTAACGCGGAAATTCAAGATGATACTCGCGAGTTCAGTTTGGAAAGAGGAGCCTTTCTTTTCGTTTATTTTTCAAACAGTAATAATAATTAAGAAAGTTTGTATCTAATATTTCTAAAAATGTAAATTTTAAAAACGTTACATCTTTAAAATTTATTTCTTTTGTGTTGCTTCGCTATTAATGCTAAAGAGCGATATGTATTTTATAAAAATCTATGGTTCCCTGTAAGAACTAATAATGGATATCATTTATGTATGTGTAACCGATTTTAATGAAATTTACGTATAATATAGTGTTTAAATAATATTTGACACGTGTTTTCTTTTATCTGCAATCATCTATACTTAGAGGGTGAAAACAGAACTTAAAATTAGGGATGAAAAATGTATTTTCCTTAATATTTTGGAAATTATTCACACTGTTACACGGTTAACCCTTTGCGGACGAACACTCTTTCGAGTTTGATTCGTAGCAGGTGGAGGATAATTTCTATATGGAACGAGATTATAAATTAAACATGTAAATAATTATGCGGAGAATAAAATAGAAAACAAACAAATGGTCGACGAAATTTCGCATTGGCGTCTCCTATTCGTTCGTCGCTGTAGAACCAACATTCGACTTAGGTACCAAATGATAATGTCGCCGCAGCGGCGACGTTCGTCCGTAAAGGGTTAAATCTATCATTAAAAATTTCACAGCAGAGAGTAAAAACAGCCCTCAAAATTAGGGATGATAAATATATTTTCCTTAATATTTCGGAAATTATTCACACTATTACAGAGTTAAGTCTGTCATTAAAAATTTTACAATTTTTCTACAAAGTGAATAGATTATAAAATATGAAGGAAAATGTATTTTTCATTCCAGACTTGGAGCTGTTTTCACCTTCTAAATATGGATAGTTGAAAATAAAAAAGAACAAAAATACGCGTGTGATGAAAAATATGTATGCGATGTTATTTGTGAGTCACACGGCGCTATAAAAGGTTGAATCAGTGTTTTTCAACCTCCAGATTAATATTGGGTCGCGTTAAATTCTTAATAGACCGTGAACTGATAACGAATTTAAATACTAATATAAATAAGCTTAAACAATGAAAAATTAAATTGGAGCATTTCAAATCGGATTTGTCTGAACCGATCCGAGTAGAAATATACGGGATATGTATGATTTATTTATAAAATATATAGTGATTCCAGTATGTCAGGCTATTGAAAATTTTATATCATAAATATTTAGATCGTTGTACCATCTCAAGCAAATTTCTAAAAAAGTCAGAAAGGTTCAGAAATGCCAGGTTAAATGTAATTCTGAATTACTGCAAGCATTATTATAATATAATTCAAATATTGTACTAATAATTCAACTCTTTATTTTGACAATTATTTATACCGATGAGTCAACAATTATTACTCTCTGAATTCACTGAATATAATAATTCAAAGTTATCTTGATATCTCAGAAAATATAAAGCATAAAAAAAACCAAAATATATTCATCTAATCAGACTCCTTAAATAAATAAAGTGGTAACTTGATAATTTGAATATAAATTTAGCATTTCTAAACCTTTTTTATTTTTAAATACTCCTTAAATAAATATAGTCGTAACTTGATAATTTGAATATAAAACTCCTTCAATAAATAAAGTGGTAACTAGATAATTTGAATATAAGACTCCTTAAATAAGTAAAGTGGTAACTTGATAATTTGAATATAAGACTCCTTAAATAAATAAAGTGGTAACTTGATAATTTGAATATAAATTTAGCATTTTTAAACGTTTTTTATTTTTAAATACTCCTTAAATAAATAAAGTGGTAATTTGATAATTTGAATATAAGACTCCTCAAATAAAGTGGCAACTTGATAACTTGAATATAAATTTAGCATCTTTAAAAGTTTTTTATTTTTAAAAATTCGACTTTGCAGTAAAAAAATTCCGAAAAAATTCACTGATATGCACCCAGTGGGCTAGAATATCCATGATTTTTCTCGAAATTTTCTACTCTATAAAACAAAAAAAATGGAGCACAATCCATAAATCACGTTTCACCCCCTAACTACCCCAATAGTCGAGATAACGGGTTGATACTTGGCAGAGAAGATTTTCCTTAAGGGACTTATCGATTAGTATATACCAAGTCTAATTTGGTTTAGGGGGCACTTTTACCATGCTTACTCAGCTATACCCATTTCAAATATTTCATATCAAATATGTTTTTGATGAACTCAACAAATAACAAATTATTTCAAGTTGTGATATCAGTCAACGCACCCCGTAAATTTTTCATTATCATTATTAGACGCCGCTGGAATTTATAATAATTTAATTCACAATTTAACCGCGCTAAATCAACGCTATACGAAATAAATAATTGGCTCGGGCAGTCGTCAATTTAATTCTCAATCAAATGGTCGAACTCATACAACGTCCGTCAATTAGACGCGACAGGAGTCACGTGTTAAATTCGATTAAAAATTTCAGGCAAAACGGAACAACGATTGAGATTTTTTAACGCGCCTCGAGAAGTTGCAGACCACGGAACTGGTTGGCACGGAAAGTTTCAAATTCGTTGCAGCAATGTTACAAAATTAATTTCGAAAACTTTCTTCCGCAGCTATTAAGGTATTTCTTTGCCAACTACCGGCATTTCCACGAAATTATCCGAATGCCGTGGAATCTACGATAAATTATATAACAAAGCTTATAAATACTTGATCGCTTTGAAATATCTGCAAGCCCTTCTGTCGGAAAGCGCGGTACGATTTAATGAAATTAAACGTCTCTTTCTCTACGATTCCGTTCACTGTTTTCGATATTCCAAAATCTCATCCTAATTTCACTAACGATGAATGCTAGCCGTTTCGCGTGTTTTTAATTCCTTCTTTCGGTACGCTTTATGCGGCTGTGGGTAAGCTATGCGACCAACTGAAAAAGTTAATTAGTCTGCGGCGCGTTAATGAACTTATGATGCGAACAATTAAAAGACGAGTGGGCTAGCAACGTCTTAAGTTTCGCTTTGTTTCTCTCGCGAAAGGTCCAGGAAATGTCAAAAATTTTAAACCGCTTTAACCGATATTACAGCCAAGCCTAAAGTATTAGCCTCCCTTAACACTAGAACTACCGAAGTGGGCGAAATAACTGGTTCGTAATTATTTATAAAAATTGTATTAATTTAGAAGATTGTATCTTTAGAGATTTTCCTTAATTTTCTGCAGAAAGTACAAATGAAGGTTTATCCTTCTTTTATTATATATTTTTACAACTACCTATCATTTTCACTTTTTTTTTTGCTACAAATAAGTATACTTTAATCGTCGGTAGTTCTAATATTAAAACTAAAATATTTTAATCCATTTGTTATATGAAAATTTAAAGCTTCGTAATATATTCGTCGTGTAAGGTACCTATTACTATTAACTTGAGAAATAGGTTTTAATTAAATCAAGTTTTAATTAAATGGCTGCAATTAGATCAAAAAATTTTATAGAATTTCTCAGTCAACCAGTTTCTTAAATAAAATATTCCAAATTACTTATAAGAGTGGAAAATATTTCAGAAAATTATTGTTCAGCAATATTTTTAACAGGTTGCAAGAAATTTCTACAGCCTTCTTTTATTCCACCAAAACAGCAAAATTTATATCACACGAAAATTGCAACAATTTTAATTACGAAAAGAGGTGTGCCACTGTTGCATCTACTAGTGTCTATGAAATTATTTTACCACTAAGAAAATATTTCATATTACATATAATATGAAAAGTTACAAGAAATTTCTATAGCCTTCTTTTATTCGATGAAAACAGCAAAATTTATATCAAACAAAAATTGCAACAATTTTAATTACAAAAAGAGGTGTGCCACTATTGCATCAACCACTGTCTATAAAATTATATTACGATTAAAAGTGAAATATATGATACATGAAATATTTCAAAATATATATTTCATATTACATATAATATGAAAAGTTACAAGAAATTTCTATAGCCTTCTTTTATTCGATGAAGACAGCAAAATTTATATCAAACAAAAATTGCAACAATTTTAATTATAGGAAGAGGTGTGCCACTATTGCATCTACTAGTGTCTATGAAATTATTTTACCACTAAAAATCAAATATATAATACATGAAATATTTCACAATATATATTCCATATTACATATAATATAACATATAAATATCTCACATATAATATTATACAATGCTCTATAAACATTCGGTTAATCCTCCGAACCCCGAACAATTTAAAAAAGCTTAAACCTACTTTCTATCCAACATTCTTGACCAAAGCCTCCGACGATGAAACAACAATTGTTCAAAATGTACACAAAAAAAAACACATCCGCGTTAAAAATATTTCCTTGTCGGTTATTTTCAACCATTCGCTCCCGCGAAAATAAAATCCAACTTTAATAGCTACAAAAATGTTCCATAACTCCATAAGTTAAAAACAGCGATAACAATGGAGTACTTTGTGCATTCTCCACGCACAGTGAACATTTCCAACAAAAATAGCCTTCTATGGAAACAAAAAAAAAAAAAAAACTCCTTCCGCGTCCTGCAGCATTTTCAGGAAGGAACGATTCGCTAGCAAATGCGTCGAGCATACACAAATCGCTCCTAAACTGGAAATATTTTATACAATTTTTACAGCATCGCGTCTCTCGAGCTACAACGTTTCCGGCGAACGTAAGATCCTACCATCGAGGAAATTTCCAGCGGACCGACGAAAATCCCTTTCTCTGCGGCAGCGTCGTAATACCGGAAGCGCAGAGCCGGCGCGCGCTCGCAACGGGAGAACGTATCGGAACAACTTTTTATTACTTCGCGTGACACACTTTTCCCCGTGGATGCGCGGACCAGGCGGGGAAAAAAAATTAATTAGCCGACCTTACATTAACGAAGCCTCGGTCCAAGTGGAACGCAGGTGAATTAACGTTCTCTCCTCTCGCTCGACTCTCGCGGGAAAACGCGAAAACTTCGCAGTGTCTCGCCTTCCGGTAAGGATTAAGCGGTTACAGAGACGTCGGTGGAACGTGGACGAGCAACGGTGCCGCGGAGAACGATATGTTATAAATAGGACCGACATAGACGGCGAACGTGTGCGCGATAACGTTTCCATGACGGGAAGGAAATTTCTGCGATGAGTTATTACTTGAAGCATCGCAAGCATAAAGCCTCTGACAAGGTACAAAGCTTTCGCCCTTTTGCATTCTTTTTTTTTCTTCTTTTCTTTCTTTTCTTGTTCAAGCGTCGTGAGAATCTTTATACACGTTTTTTCTTCGTTTCTCGTGGTGAATGTTTAGAATGGAATTTCCGGAGAATTGTAACGGTGTTTGATTCAGTACCGAGGCTTGAGCATTGCGTTTGTTGGGATTTGTTATGTTATGGAATTTTGGTAGTGATAGACGATTGTTTTTGTGAAATAGAATTTAATGAAAAATGTGTCTCTCTTCAAAATTGTGTAGGTTGGTTTAAGAGGTGATTCGTGAGGTAATTTTGATGAAGTTATTTTTTGATTTTCGTTAGCGAAAATGGCGGATTTGGGTTTGTTAGCTAGATATTAATGCTGGAATATTTGTATTCTTGTCGCGGGGAACTGTAGAAGATATCTTAGGTAATTTTGATGTTATTGAAGATTTTTGAAACTTATTTTTTTATTCCGCTTTAGATACTTTATAAACAGGTTTGTGTTTATTTATAGTAAAATGAGAAAAGAAAATTTGTTTGAACTACAAAAACATTTTCTCGGTTTGAATTCTTTGTGATACTATTATAACTGCATGTATCACTATTTATAATTCTGAATGCACTATAAAAGTATAATATCGTGGTGACTTTGTATTTTTAAAATAACGATATATATGTTAAAAAAAAAAACAGTTTAAGTGTTAACACGTTAAACGCTACACTAATTTTGGTCGACTTTGTTAATTTTGTCGGGCTATGTCCTATGATATTAATTTAAAAACATTTGGTCGCAAAATAGCTAAGAATTTAAGAGAAAAATTGTGAAAGCTTGCAAGAGAAAGTCGTACCTTTGTTTAACGTGGTTTATAAAACCCATTAATGAATTATAAAGTATTATTTTTTGAAACTGATACGCCTAAATGAAAATTTCAACATCGGT
>SMSQ01019230.1:0-11104 GCA_019453375.1 Ctenoplectra terminalis | reverse complement strand
TATATTAATATATTGCATAAATAAATTATAACTATATTATCTAAATAAAAAATTAATTAATTTAAGGTTCGTATAAAAAACAAATAAATTGTTAGACGATGCGAAAAACTAAATAATATGTAATTTTCACTCAAGATTATTACAGCAGAGTACCTGTCAAGCAGAAATACATACTGCACATGCTTGCAGTGGTGTTGTGTATGTTGAATTGTGATGCAAATTGCGTATGTCTCCCCAGCTGAGCCAATGGTGCCATACAACATATTATGAATATCTCCATGGTGGAGTCAAAATAGTGCAAAGGCTTAAATATATTATCACCCTTTGTTGCAACCGTGGTTTATTTATTCCACGGTTTCATCGCTGCGGTGGTAGAATTCAAACGTGCACGATCTCGAGAGGCGATTTGTATTTATTGGCAGCGTCTAGCTTTTATTTAGTCCTGTACATAAACTCGGAACGTGGGCTTGTTGCAGGTAACTCTACATCACTTGTAACGGTGATCCTGGTATACGAGGTCTCTGTATACACAATGCAAGATCCGTACCCTACGGCTCGTTTTAGAGTTGAGCGCAGCATCGTATCAGTGCAGGATGCTTTCTGCCTTTTTGGTCATTTGCCGTTTTTTTTCTTCGCCACTCTTTTATATATTTTCAACAGTACACTGCAACAAAGTATCAATTCAAGGCAGTTAATTATTCTCCACCGATGCTGATCGGTTTTTTGACTCACAATTGCACTAAAGTTACTGTACGCGAGGTGGCATGTTACAAGTTGATATATTCGTGCAGTTGAAATAGAGTTACTCCATTGCAGTTCAATAGTTAGGAAACATGGATTTAGAAGAAATGAATGATCTGCATCTTGTGGTATTTCGTGAAATTAGAGATCATCGAGTTATTTCTTGATATGAGAGGTCGTCAACGGAACGAGTGCATTTCGGACAAAATTGGGTTTAAAATGTAAGACACTGAATAGAATTTATGGGGAATTAAGTATTACTTTGCTGAATTATTTATAAAATGTATTCTTATGAATATATATCTATAATAACTGTGCGTGTAATTATTACGAACATTCACAATACGCGAGATGTGAAAGGCGAGTGTTTGAACAATGTGTAGATGATCTAGGTCATCAATGAAGTGAGTGCATTTCGGACAAAATTAGGTTTAAAATCTAAGACACTGAATACAACTTATGGAGAATTAAGTATTAGTTTGCTAAATTATTTATAAAATGTATTATTATGAATATATATCTATAGTAATTGGGAGGTGTGTGTGTGTATAATTATTATGAATCTTCATAATACGTGAGATGTGAAAGGCGTGTGTCTGAACGATGTGTAAATGATCTAGATCATGTACGAAATGAGTGCATGTCGGACAAAATTGGGTTTAAAATATAAGACAGTAAACACAATTTATGGAGTATTAAGTATTACTTTGCTGAATTATTTATAAAATGTATTATTATGGATATATATCTATAATAATTGCGAGGTGTGTGTGTAATTATTATGAGACTTCATAATACGTGAGATTTTAAAGATGAATTTTTGAATAATGTAAATGATCTAGGTTACACCAAATGATCTAGGTCTCGAACTGTACCCCCAAAAATTTGGCCGCTTAAAATCAGTTTTCCAACAAGATAACGTCGCTGTCCGCAAAAATGCGAGCACTCAGGAGTGGTTCGCACGAAACGAAATTGGGGTAATGAATTGATCGGCATGTTCCGTCGTCTTAAATCCAATGAAGAACATTTAACGGATATTTGGTAACTGTATTTATGCAAATCAACACCAATATCAGTACACTAATGAGCTTAGGACAGCAATAACGCACAAGTGGTGTAAACTATTGACAAATACGCTTTAAAATTTCATAAATAATATGCCAAATCATATTTTTAATCCCTTGCCTTACAATTTTATTTAGTATTTGTATACATAGAAATAACTATTCACTGGTTTAACACTTTGTCAAATGCAAAATATTGAAATATTATACAAAATTTATATTTGTTAATTCTCAATAAATCGAAATTGCAGTTAAAGTTAAGATTAAATTTAGAAATATAATGTGTTTTAATTGTATTCGAACTATAATCTGTGCCACGAGTAAGACTCGTGATTGTAAGGCAAAGGGTTAATATTATTCAGCATAGCGGTAATTATAATAATTACTAAAAATTGTATTACTGCTTTATAATGAAATTATTCATTAAAGTGCTTTGCAATTATGATACTATCGAAAACCACATTTATCCTATTATTTTAAATAACGAAGTTGTACATACACGTATTTTTTTCAAAATTGTCATTTTTATCTATATTTTAATAAATTAGATCGATTCGACTCGCTAGAAATATATGGAAGACGGTGAAATTGGAAAAATTTGGGATGCCTGATAATTATGACGAGCAGTGTATCAAGTAAAAATGTCCTCTCTGGCACCGAGTTTTGGTTAACAAGCTAAAGCTCATCTTGTGGATACTTTTGAGATAGGATTTAGGAGGATCGTAATTCAACTTTGACGCTTTGATTACAGCACATACGATACACACACTATTTCGGCTTATAAATGCGGGTTAATCATTATTAGATATATAGAGTTGTAACATAAATTCGTTCGGACGCAGCAAGTATCAAGTTTCTCTTCTAATTGTAAGAATCGATTGCTGTTTTCATTATTGCGCGACCCGTGATAATAATGGAGTCACAAATAATTAGTTTAATCCTAACAGTGTTACTTATCACAGCTCCTGTCAAAGCTATGGAAGATTTAAAGTGCATTTTCGGCATGTAATACTGTTCGAGTTTAAACAAGGTAACCGTGCTGCAAACAGCTCGAAAAGTTTATAGTGTATACGGTGATAGTGTGATTAGTGAGAGGACAGTATAAAAGTGATTTGCAAGATTTCGATTTGGAAACTTGAATTTGAAAGATGAACCACTGCCTGGATGTCATTCCAAACATAACCCCTTGCACTATTACTTTTTCAGTAGCTTCACATATTAGCAATGGCTAAAAATTTATTTTCTAGAATTCTCAGAGAGAAAGACGTCAACCCTGTTATCATATGTTAGTGATATCGCATAACTTATTAAATAAAATAATTAAAAATTTTCCGTTTCTACTTCACTCCATACAGCTTTTTCTTGGAAAAACTTTTTTATTCTAATTACACTCATATCCTATTTATATTCAACAACCACTTTTTCCATTCCTACTAACATTCCATCACCTTAACCCCTTGTCTTATTATTTTTTCGATAGCTATACATATTAGCAATGGCTATTCACTGCTTTTACACCGTGTCAGATTCAAAACACTGAAATATTATACGCAATTTGTATTTGCTAATTCTCAGTCTTATAGATTAAAATTACAGTTACAGATGAAATTAAACTTTATCGCAAATATAGCGTGCCTTTGTAGTGTTTGGACAATAATATGTGCCACGAGTGTGACTCGTGATTGTAAGCCACGGGGTTAATGAAGGAGCTTTGAAAATTGTCGTAAAATAAACTAATCTGTTCGAATAACAATTTCATTAGACCCGTGTATGATTCGCTGCAACATCGTAAGATTCTTGGTTTTATTTTTAACACTTAGCCAAACGTGCTTGGCACAACTAACTGTACGCTTTCAACCGCGCGTTTCTCGCAAGTAACGGAGACCTATCTTCATTACTTAGAAGATACAAAGAACGCACAAAAGTGTTTTTAATAGATAAATTACATTTAATGACAATGCTTCTGTATTACATAGTTTATGTAAAGCATTGAATAAAAAATAATTAAATATTCTTTTAACTTGTGTAAAACGTAAAATTAACGCTAAACCTTCCTACGATTAAAGCAGACCTATTTGTATCCAAAGAATTTAAAACATAGATGTTCTGAAAAATATCTAACGTAAGGAAAACAAATCTTAATCTATATTTTTTACAGAAAATCATGAAAAATCCTCCAAATTGCGTCATTGTAAATTTATAGAATTTCTACAAGGAATTACAAGTCATGGTCATTTTGATCGCTTTGGTAGTTTTAGTGTTAAAGATAAATTATATAATCTGAACATGAAATAGTAGTAATTAGTATTTTTTAAAAGTGCGATAACCTTCGAATCACGTAAGTTTATGTAATGGTATATTACAAAACTGGAAAATATAACGCGTATATCAATTTTTTTTTATTAGCAGAGCATACTCTACATTTCCTGCGAGGATATTTTTTCGTTGCCACACCGCACAATCCATACCACTAAATAACAAAAGAGAAATGATAAACAAAATGTTGGGCAGCGCGTTGCTGAAGAAAAAATGAAAGATCTCTCCGTTCGGTCAGACAGCAACTTATTTCAAAACAGGGAGATTTCTTGATTCGGTTGCCGAAGTGTTAAGTGTTCTGCCAGGCCGATGGTTAACCATCAAGTGTTCCCTATCCTTGGCCTAGGCAAAAACCGCTCTTGATAGTTTTTCCAGCCATTCTCATCGCCTCTGTTTTCGGTTGGTCTATTTGAAATCGTCTCATGAAATATTAATAGAAAAAAACCAGCGAATAGCAAACGAGAATTAGCTAACAAACTAGGGACTTCACTAATGACTGTCTACAGCAGGGATGAGTAACCCGCGGCCTTTTAACTTCTAAAAATTCCTGTAGTGTCCCGTAGCCTCATTGTACACTAGGCGTGTTAACTTAATTTTTGGAAATAATGCCGACATCATAGATAGGCACTGATTCCATCATTTATATAAATAAACCTGGTATAAAAAATTACAGAAATAAATCACTCGTTAATAGAAATGCTATTAAAAAAGTGACGAAAGATATACTGTGGAAAAAGATTATTCAATGAGAAATTTATACCAAGAAATGCCGATGCGTAATTTTTGGAAACGATGGCATCAGTGTCTATCTATGATGTCGGCGTCATTTCAAAAAATTATAATAAACAGATAATTCGAGTTCATCATTGAGTGTTTGTATTCTCATAAGTTTCTTAAATGCGGCCCGCGCAACATTTTTAAATTTCTAGCTGGCCTATTGTAAAACAAGGTTGCTCATCTTTGGTCTGAAGGCATATGAAAAATATGTTTTTTTAATAGTATTTCTGTTAATGAGTGTTTTATTTCTGTTTTTTTTTTATATTATATTTATTTTGTTAATAAATGGATAATTCGAGTTCATCATTCAGTGTTTGTATCATCATAAGTTTCTTAAAAGCGGCCCGCACATTTTTAAATTTCTAGCTGGCCCGTTGTGAAAAAAAGGTTGCTGATCCCTGGTCTACAGGCATTTGAAAAATATGTTTTTTTAATAGTATTTCTGTTAATCAGTGTTTTATTTCTGTAATTTTTTATACTAGGTTTATTTTGTTAATAAACAGACAATTCGAATTCATCATTCAGTGTTTGTATTATCATAAGTTTCTTAAATGCGGCCCGCACATTTTTTAATTTCTAGCTGGCCCGTTGTTCATCCCTAGTCTACAGGCATTTGAAAAATAGTATTAAATGAGTATTAAATATTTTGTATCATAAATGTATTAAAAATGTATTAAGTTTAACCGAACGAATTTATGCCACAACCCAATACACAGATGGAGGAAGAGAGACGTCCCTTGGCTGTGAATGTTGTCTAGAGTATGTCTACTTAGGGAGATTCTCAGGGTGGTTACACGCAACATCGATGTTCTCAAGCGCAATTCCTGTGGTGATCCCGAAGGTACTGCGACGTTTCTTCCTTAAACCGATTTCGGGTCGCGGATCTATTTGAACGCGAGTTTAGATACACTTAGGAATACCTGTCGGTTTGAGTTTGAAGAATCATCACGTCCGCGTAACATCAAAAACTAATCGGAAATTCTGACTGACTGATTGAGTAACCGATGGCTGAAGGAAAGGGGTCCTTATATTGGCTTGCTAACAACATCCAGGTCCAGAGACGACCGATTGTTGACATAAGATGTCAGCGAAATGTTGTTATCGTGGTGTAGACTGTGCCGCTCCGCTGAGTTGCTTCCAACATTTTATGCGATATTGGTTAGTGTGCTAAGACTACATTCCGTGTCCCATGAGTTGTCCACGAAAAGGGGAATTATACGAAAGAGCGGATATAACATAAATTTCAGACATAATTACACAAATGATGTTAGTGTATCTACAAACATTTTCGCGACCCGTATTAACCCTTTCACTATGATGCTCTAAAGACCGAAAGTGGTATTCGTATACAGATCAGTACAGTTTTTATTTACATAACAGAAATATGGATATTAAATTTTAGGCACATTTTATAATGAATTATGATATAACACATGTAAATGAAAATAAAAATAATTCAATGCAACAGAAAATTTCCATGCACAATTTTAACAAATGATTACTTCATTCTTGAAGGCGTATATATGTATACGTCTTTCGTAGCGAAACTTCTAATAGAAATTTTATAAATTTACAGTGGCGCATTTTTAAGGATTTTCTATAATTTTTAATACTACGTCGAACCGTATTTGTAACCGCTTGCCTTACGATTTTTTTGATTATTCATATACGTTAGTAATAGCTATTCACTGCTTTGATACTTTGTCAAATGCAAAATATTGAAATATTATACATAATTTATATTTGCCAATTCTCAATCTTATAAACTGAAATTGCAGTTAAAGTTAAGATTAAAGTTTGTTAGAAATATAGTGTGTTTTTATTATATTCGAACTATAATCTGCGCCATGAGTGCGACGCGTGATTGTAAGGCAAAGGGTTAAAGATTATTTTGATTTTATCTATTACAGATGTTTTTGCTAGGTATAAACATATACACTACTATTTAAAAGTATCCAGACACTTGCTTATTCTTCACAGAATGTAATTTATGATTTTGTTATTTAATTGTTACTGTTACAGCTATGTGTAGCAGAATATTACGATAGAATAAAATTGAATATTGTGAATAAATTACTGAACTAATATGCAATGAAAATGACATTAAAGTCTATAAGTATCAAACTTTATGAAACTGTTTTGTTAATTGAAAAGTTCTTTATATTTGGGTTATTTAATTGCTAAGCTGTAGATTAAACCCTTGCCTTATCACTTCTTTTAGTATTCATGTATGTTAGTAATAGCTATTCGCTGCTGTAACACTGTCAAACCCAAAATATTGATATATTATAGGTAATTATATATTCGCTAACTCTCAATCTTATAAATTGAAATTGCAGTTAAAGTTAAGATTAAACTTTATTAGAAACATAGTGTGATACTTTTGTACTCGAACCATAATCTGCACCACGAGTGAGACTCGTGATCGTAAGGCAAAGGGTTAAATAATGACGTTCTTCTATCATGGTTAATTGAAGCAGTGTCCTTTTACGAATCGTGCATTTAATTTTAACACACTATTGGTCAATTTTTATTAATGGATAATTTCAATTTACAATGTGTCGATTCCTTAAGAAGGTAGTAAATATTTTTTATAATCATTAATTATATTTAATTTAATTATATATATAATTTAATAATATATATAATTTATAATTTAGTAAATATTTCAGTCATTAAATTGTCATTAAATTATGTTTTAGTAATATTTATGTACCATCGCTAAAAATTGATCAAGTTGACAAATTTATCAGTGTCCGGATACTTATGAGCGGTAGTGTAACTGTTATATTGTATCATACTGATACATTACAACATTTATTACAGACACACGTGTCCTTCTATGTTTCAATAATATACTCTATGACAATATGATTATGTATATTTAATATTAAGAATGTATCTGTAGAAAAATTACGTTCAAAAATGATTTAGAAAATTGATAGATCTGTAATCTCTTTAAAATTATATTTGCGGCTTTCAACTTTTTTCTATTATGTAAAATATAGCTGGCGTTATTAAAAATAAAAACGTCAACTTCCGTTTATGACTTTATGATAAATGGACTCATAAATTTTTGTCAAATTGTAAGCACTCGTAAAAATTTAACTATTTTTTAGAAAACATTGATTAAGTATTCTCTAGATTGCATAACATGTATAAATTCATGAAAGTTAAGCGAAGCGATCCTTTATATTAGTAAAAAATAAATTTCTGTGATTAATTACTGTGTCTACGACAAAAACCTTTAATATAATTTACTTGTTTCCTTGAATTTACAACATGTAACCAAACTGTTAATTGTAATGTAATGCAATGCAACGTAAAATAAGTAATGTCCTTTCTTCACTTTCATTAAGAGTAATTGCTTAATCTCAATGCAATTTTCAAAATAGAACAATGCGCCTTAAGTTTACAGTCTGTTCTGTGTATTTATAAACTACAAGAGACAAAAAAAAAATTATTATTCACATTTTTAAGGAATTCAACATTGATCTACTTATTGCTGTCTGTTTTTAAAATTTTTAACCAATTGTTATGTTTTGTGTCTATATCTAATTGTTTATCGTTCGTTCGCTACTGTAACCGATAACGTAACTGTCTTTCGTAAGTAAATATAAAGCCAAGATATATCACTTCTACATAGATCTTGCATATAATTCATAAATTGTATACTACATACACCTACAGATCGTAATTCATTGATTATTTAATATTCAATGTGCGTAGAATGTCCCCGTATCGCTTTCAAGTGAAACATTTGCATATTGATGTCAAATTGCAACTGGCGTATTCCATTGTAATGGATTGCGGAAAATGAACGGAGTACGCATAGCCTGGAAAGCTGTATTTATTATACACTACTCGTCATAATTATAAGGAAACTCAAAATTTTTCCTGTTTCACCGTCTTCCATATACTTTTGGCGAATGAAATCGATTTAATTTATCAAAATATTAATAAAAATTATGATTTTGAAAAAAAATTCGTATACATAACTTCAAAATTATAATTTAAAATATATAGGATAAATATGGTTCTCGACCACGCCATAGTTACAATTCACTTCAACGAATAATAGTTTTATTTCATTATAAAATTTATACATAATAGTTGTATTTCATTAAAAAAAATCCTACGTTTACTAATCACTGTAATTATATTTAATGCTGAATAATATTAAAAATACGATTCGACATGCTACTCATTAAATTTTAAAGCGTATTTACCGATAGTTTATTCCACGCATCCGTTATCGCTGCCCCAAGCTTATTAGCGTTTTAATATTAGTGCCGATAGTTATAAGGCACTTCAACGAATAATTTCAAATGAATGAATAATTTCATTATAAAGCAATAATACAATTTTTAGTAACCACTATAATTATCACTATGCTGTATAATATTAAAAATACAATTCGGGATTCTATTTATCAAGTTTTGAATCGTATTAGCCGATAGTTTATTCTACGCGTGCGTTATCGCTGCCCTAAGCTCATTACTGTTTTAATATTAGTGCGGATAATTATAAGGCACTTCAACGAATAATTTCAAATCAACGAAAAATTTTATCAAAAAGCAATAATACAATTTTCAGTAATCACTATCGCTATGCTATATAATATTAAAAATATGATTTCGCATACTATTTACCAAATTTTGAATCGTATTAGCCGATAGTTTATTCTACGCGTGCGTTATCGCTGCCCTAAGCTCATTACTGTTTTAATATTAGTACGGATAATTATAAGGCACTTCAACGAATAATTTCAAATCAACCAACAATTTTATCATAAAGCAATAATACAATTTTCAGTAATCACTACAATTATTGCCGTGCTATATAATATTAAAAATATGATTTCGCATACTATTTACCAAATCTTGAATCGTATTAGCCGATAGTTTTCACACGCGTGCGTTATCGCTGCCCTAAGCTCATTACTGTTTTAATATTAGTACGGATAATTATAAGGCACTTCAACGAATAATTTCAAATCAACCAACAATTTTATCATAAAGCAATAATACAATTTTCAGTAATCACTACAATTATTGCCGTGCTATATAATATTAAAAATATGATTTCGCATACTATTTACCAAATCTTGAATCGTATTAGCCGATAGTTTTCACACGCGTGCGTTATCGCTGCCCTAAGCTTATTACTGTTTTAATATTAGTGCGGATAATTATAAGGCACTTCAACGAATAATTTCAAATCAACGAAAAATTTTATCAAAAAGCAATAATACAATTTTCAGTAATCACTATCGCTATGCTATATAATAACAATTATCGCAATGCTATATAATATTAAAAATATGATTTCGCATACTATTTACCAAATTTTGAATCGTATTAGCCGATAGTTTACTCCACGCGTGCGTTATCGCTGCCCAAAGCTCATTAGCGTTTTAATATTAGTGCTGATTTGCATAAATACGGCGAATAAAAACCTCTTAAATGTTCTGTGTTGAATTTAAGACGGTAAAACATGCCGGTCAATACATTACCCTAACTTTGTTTCGTGCAAACCACTCCCGAGCGCTCACATTTTATGCGCTTGTGGCAGACTGGAAATCGACTTCACTACCAACGAAATCGACAGCGCTGAGTACCCACGGATACTTTCTAACCATCTCGTATCATAGTTCCGAAAATTTTGCCGATTAAAATCAGTTTTCCAACAAGATAACTCCAGCTTCCAAAAAGTGCGAGCATTCGGGAGTGGTTCGCACGAAACAAAGTTAGGATAATCAATTGACCGGCATGTTTTCCTGTTTTCCTGTCACGGATTCACCATGGCGCCATTTTACGATAATTAACCGATTAACAAATTTTATTTTATTCTTTAAATATGTAATAAAGTATCTCTAAAGTTTTAGAAAGAATCAATTGCATCCCTTTTTATTTAGAAAGTCGTAAAGAATCCCTTTATTTTCAAGCCTTGTAAATCAGGTTCCCCTCTTAAATCCAATGGAGGACATTTAGGGGATTTTTGTTCGCCGTATTTATGCAGATCACCACCAATAGTAAAACGCTAATGAGTTCAGGACACCGATAAGGCACACGTAGTGTGAACTATCGACAAATACGCTTTAAGATTTGATAAATAATATGCCAAATCATATTTTTAATCCCTTACCTTACAATTTCTTTTAGTATTTGTATACATAAAAATAACTATTCATTGGTTTAACACTT
>SMSQ01019229.1:0-23458 GCA_019453375.1 Ctenoplectra terminalis | reverse complement strand
GGTTTGATAAAATGGAATGTCCTTGGAAATTTAATCTTGAGTTCACTTCAGCACGAGGATCGTGATGAGTCTTCTGAGAAAAGAATATTTATACATTTTCTTTTAACCGGGACTTTAAAAAGGCACATTAATGAATTGTGGTGTATAAAAGTCCGGTGGCCTTTTAAATATGTACGTCGATCCATTGACTTTTCTTGTTTGATTTTAACCGCAGTTTCAATGAAATTAAAGCAATTATTTATACAGGTATTTCTTCTACTTTTTATATTCTTTTGAACTCATGCGCGCTCTTATTTTAGTGAAAAAATTGCTAATTTTTATAAAAATGTGTCCTTAACATAGTATTGAAACAAGGAAGTTCGCATATTGACAATAGGTTTTTTACACGTTTCTACGAATTAGAAAATTTTTGAACGACAGAAAAAGTGGATTGGGTCGAAAATGATCCAATGGCCGTAGCAAGATTACAGAGCTGCATTGTCAATACGATTTATTCAGATGGAACCGAGTGAAAATTTGTTGCACGTGTTAAATCGTTTATATTTTATCATCTGGTAAATTTTTTATTTTATGTATAGGGTAGATCAAAGCGAATCGGATTATTTTCTTTTAATAGTGAAAAAATAATAGTAAAAATTTAAAAAGCTAACATTTTATTATAAATTTATAATTAATATCCATTTAGTTTGAACGTCGATAATAACTAATTTTTTTTAGTTTAGAAATCTCTCTTTTAACTGAATTTTTATTTCAGTTTAGCCTACTCTAATTGTCTATAAATTTATTTTGTGTATTTTTCTAATAACGTCGTGGAAAATAAATTTTTTATCGAAGAAAGGCAACAAAATATAACAAAATATAATATTTTAGTGGTATAACTATCAAAGTAATCAAAGTGACCAATTTCTCATATAAGTTTTATAAATTACCTGCGATACATTTTAATTAATTTTCCGATTTTTTGTTTAAAATATAGATAAAAGTTTATATCCCTTGCAGTATATATTTTTTCATATATCATTTTAACCCTTTGCACTCCGTACGATTCTTTATCAATGAAGAAAAGAAGTTTTATTCTAACCGAAAAAAATTACTATTGCTTGTGAAAGTACTTGTTCATATTTATTTTATAAATATCATTTTTCCTCTAGTAAACGTAACATAAATTTTTAATTTTGTAAATCATTATGGTGTGATATATTTGGAAATTGAGCGTAATCGTGTTGAAAACAGAATGTCTCCGTAGCAGAGCCAAAGGAGCGCTGAGGGTTAATTTCTTCAATACAAGTATACTTTTTAGTGTTAATAATTAGCTATAGATTGTAACGAGTAAAACTGTAGTCATTGTCCATCACGTTTCCCATTTTTTCACGTAAAGAATAGAAATCCACCACGATAAAATTTACAAATTCTACAAACAACAGTTTTATACCTATTTCTTTATTCAAATTAATACCCGCAAGAATTTCGCTTGTACTTGTTTAATTATAAAAATAAATATCAACACAGCTCAAACCATGTTTAATCAAAGAATACAATATGATGTTGCTATCAAAGCACCGGAAACCATGTCATAATAACACAAATATCAATGGTATTACAGACAGAAGCCAATTATACAGAAATGGAAGGAGAATCGGTAATGGTCTCCTGACGTTTTACGGCAATATTTCCTTCCGGTCGTCCGTGAATCTACTTCCAGCCAGGCTGTATTCTCATTTCTCGTTACACAATGGTCTTCATTATAAATTGACGAGAGAACAGCCGCGGCAAATCTATAACAGACTGTTTGTTTGGGTGAAATTGGAGGAAAACATTGCGGTCCAGCCTAGCAGAGCCGTGGGCGATCCACGTCAACCGAGCTTTTTCACGTGGACAACCCCTTTTCGAAGCTTTTGCGAAAAAAATTTATCCCCCTGAAGGGAACGGGTATATGGGGATACCGGACAGGGTGAACCGTGACAAAAAACCGCTACTTCGATTCGACGTATGTTTGGCGTGTCGGTCAACACAAATGGTGCGCGCCTTTTCGAACGGATTCTTTTGTACGGGCTTACGCTCGATAGTGCGTGCATTTTTATTTTCAAATTGTGCGTCATTTCGAGGAATGTTTGCCTACCCTGTGTACAATTTTTCGGCACGATTGAAAAGTTCATTGAATTTTTGAAACGCGCAATTTTCATTGTAATGAACACAATGCTCGGGTTGACGTTCCATCGGCAATGTTTTTACATGCTGTGAGGTAAATGAGAATGAAGTGGAAAAATTGAAACGTTTTTTTTTTTGTAGTAGAATACCGAATACACCTGTATTTAATACGATATACATGTGTAAAACGGAACGGTGCATTGTGATCGCTTTAATATTACAACTGGTGACAACTAAGGTATTCTTATTTGCATCAAAGAAATAACAATGAGGAGCAATTGAGAAAATATAATGCACGTGAAAATTCGTTTCAGCGAAGTTTGAATGCGGCAAATTGTTTTGAAATAAAGGAATTGTAAATGCAATGTTTAGAGAATTTTTAAACACTAGAACTGATGAGTTCTGGAAATCTAGACTTGTGAAATTAATTGATCGTTGGTAAATATACGTGGATTCATATGGGAACTATTTAAATTAAATACACGATATTTTAAAGAATTCATATGTGGTTAAAATTTTCTTTAATGCTAGAATTGCCGACAAATAAAATACAGCTATTTGTGCAGAAAAAAAAGAAGTAAAAATAAAGAGCGAATGAGAAAATAAATATAGCAAGGGAGAAAAACCTTTATCTAGATTTTTAACAGAAAATAGCGGAAAATCCCTAAAAATATACTCCAGTAAATTTATAAAAATTGTATGAAAAGTTCTAAAGTCTATAAGATGAAATATAGAAATTATATAATAATTACGATTACGTGTTATATCAGTTTTTAGTTAGTTTTAGAATTCTGAAATAATCCTGAAAAATATCCTACAGGAAATTTATAAAAATTGTATGAAAAGCTGCTAAATTCTATAAGATGAAATATAGAAATTATATAATAATTACGATTAGGTGTTGTTTCAGTTTTAACTAGTTTCAGGATTCTGAAATAAGCTTGAAAAACATACCACAGTGAATTTATAAAAATTCTATGAAAAGCTGCTAAATTCTATAAGATGAAACATAGAAATTATATAATAATTACGATTAATTAGTTTTAAAATTCTGAACTTTTTAAGATTATACGATTCGGTCAATTGTCAAGTTTTCTTCTTACTCAGACAATGTTGCGGTAAATTATTATATCTCCTATTGCGTTTAGATCTAAATGACACTACTATCTTTATTTATTTATATAATTCTTCAATTTTAAATTTTATTAGAATCATATTTCTCGATATTGTCTATTTTTATACATATCTCGGAATATGCGAATGGATTTTTTTTTATTGTATAATTTAAAAAGGTACAGAATCATAATTGTTTTACAATTAACGCAAGTTTTTACGGAGACAATAGGAGAGTTAACGAGTATATAGACACAAAATAAGTGTTCCGGAAATAATGTAAACGAAATATGTCCGCCAACAATAACCCCTGACACGGTTCGTTTCTTTTCGTTTTAATTACAATTTTCAAGAATTTCTGCAGCCAAGAGGGGCTACGCGATACTTTTCTTTGAGTTGTCGGTCTTATTGAGAAACTTAACGCAATAATACTGGAATGTTCCCCGTTAGACCCCTCTAAAACTTGGTTAAATCTTTGCACTGAAAAGCATCCTTTTAACAATAGATCTGTTTCACGAAGTTACCTTGAAAACGTAACTGAAATAAGCAAGGAACAAAACCTAACGCTATCCACGGTATAGCTTCTCTAAAATAGAAAACCTAATTGTTTTCTTTCAGTATTAAACCTGTGAAATGATATTGAAGATTTTCTGATTTCGTTAAATCAATGAGTTACTAACAATTTTTTTTTTTTCGTCACTTTTTTCGGATTAAAATATAATGATATTTTTGTATTTTATTATTTGCAATTTTATTCTTTCGAATGTTGAAGAGTATCCAGTTGAATATGGAAAACGTTATTTATTAAGTTATTTTCATGGTGATTTTTAAAAAGAAAAATTAAAAAGTCTGACACTTTTATTGAATAAAGTTCAAGGAAGAGGAATGTATGATATTTTTAATTTATGTTAGGTAGAATTTTATGTTAATTTTGATAATAATTAATAATCTTTGGGAAAACAAGGAACATTTATTTCAAATATTATGCATATCTCAATATACAGGAAAATAATAAAATGTAAATAGATGCAATATTAATTCGGTCCTCTGATACATAAATAATTTAAATTACTAGATATTTCGAATAACATTAGCAAATGAATTAATGAATTGTAAATATTGATATATTATTAAATAAAATTCCGCAAACAAATTTTTAATTCATAAGATGTTTTACCTTATTTTAAGAACTTTTGCATTAAATATTGTATAATTAACAAGCAAATTATAAAATGTAAGGTTCGAATAAACCCTGGTTGATTTTAAGCGAATTATTAAAATTTAAGAAGAGTAATAAAATTCATGAAAATAATCATACCTTAAAATGCTCTAGAAATTTTATTACGTACACTATAATAATGTTTTCAATGACTGTTGAAATATAAATAACAACTTTCTACGGAATTTTCAATAATTTACAAAACACTTGATAACCCTTTGTATAATTCACATAAATGTTTTATACTTTATTAGAATAAGTATACGACTCTAATAAACACAAACATAAAGTTCTTTATTCAATTATAACTAGCAAATGAGTTTCAGTCGCTTATTATTAAGTAATACATTATCCAACTATTAGGTTATCCCGTAAGTAATGTTCCTCGACAGTAATTTTTATTACGAAATATTAAGACATATATTTATTTTTAATCATCGATATATCGACCGTTACTTTTCACGATCTTTTTCCATCTGTTAAGTAATTTGATTCTTTATTTTTCAAAAAAATGTTGGATGTTTTTAATTTTTTCCAAGGTCGCCTTTGCTGCATGTGATATAGCGTTTAAAAAACTGAAAACTGGAATTGGAAACTCATAATATGTTCGCCATAACCAGTTATCACTTATTCCAATTATTATAAAATTTTTTAATCGACGACAAAAATTCTACAATAATGGACACTTAAAATAAGCATCGAAGAAGATTTTTAGGTAAAAGCATCCGAAATTTTTTGAAACAGGAATCCAGAAACTACTTGAAAGATAAGAAAAAATCATAGAAAAGAATGGTCAATACAGTCTTGACTTAAAATTAATGCAAATATTAATATCTTACAGTGAAAATTAGCGTCAAGGAACGACATTATTTATAGGATAACCTAATAATTATATTATCTTGTTAATCGCTATGTTATATGATCAATTATACAGTTTTGACCACACTTATATCATTATTAATCGCATAAACTTATTTCTTAATCGTACAAATGCATCGCACATTTTCGTATTTGCATATAAATGCTTCATGCATGATAATGATAGATGCAAACCGATTAAAAAAGGAAAAAAAAAAAATGAATACTATAATGTTTTTCCTGTCGTTATCAAGTAATAAGTAACAAGTATTTCATGAGCTATAATTACTGAAATATATTTTCATGAACCATAATAAACGTTAACCAACTTAAATGCATGATAAGTAGGCAGCGGATGGTTTATACAGGCATAATATGTCGTAATATGCTAAATATATACATTACTGTTCATAAAATATCCTGTTAATGACGATGATAGTCTACGTACGTAAGTATATATAAATGAAAAAAGTATTAATAACTTATTTGTCAATCGTTGTATGGCCAGTCAGCTGAATATGCACAAAACATGCAGATGGTATATAAAAAAAAAAGAAAAAAAAATACAATACGACAAAGTATGAAAAATATGCAAAATACTATAAAACCTTGATCGTAAATAACAAACATTATTAACGCTAGAACTACAGGCGATTAAAGTACACTTATTTGTATCAAAGAAATAAAAATGATAGGTATTTGAAAAAGTACCTATAATAAGGGTAACAATTCTTTGCATATATTTTTTACAAAAAGTCATAGAAAATCCCCAAAAATACATCGTTGTAGATTTATAAATTTTCTATTTTTTATTTAGTTTGGTAGTTCTAGTGTTAAACACATTTTGACTCCTTAGTTTCTGTGAAATTAAATATCAGTTTCAATTTTAATTTCCCGCAATAAAGAATCCAATTAATTAATTCATGGATTTTTGTGCAACCAATTTTTAACTATTAACAGTCGAAAGGTCACACGTATGTCTGTCATATTTATGTAAACAAACAATATTAACACTATAACTATCAAAGTGGTTAAAATAGCCCATTTGTAATTTTTCACAGAAATTTTATAAATTAACTACAGTGCCTTTGGAGAGATTTTCTGTTAAAATTTTTTTTTTATAACTCCAATGCACATATTATACAGTCCCTGGCCATCTAATTAGGACCATGTACGAAAATTTCACTTTTATGGTTGTAACGTTATGTCATATATGGAAAACTGTCTTTGGTCGTTCAAATTATTACTAAATACGTTGATAACGATGTATACATAACAATTGATTTGTTACTATAGTGATAATAATCAAACTCTGTGGGTGATGAGCGATTCCAAAACCAAAAACACCGCTTAGCTCCCATGGCCAGGCAATTCTCCCGACTCGAACGCCATAGAAAATGTCTGGAGCCTACTCGAAAGACTAGTTTACAACTCTCCAAGCACCAGATTATACGAGTTGAAAACAAAAATTGCAGATATTTGGGAAAATAATAAAGATACAAAGCATACGATCGAGCAATGTACACGGAGTGTGCCGGAAAGGATACAAGCTATCGTCAAACCAAAAGGTGGTAATACAAAATATTAACATGTGTTAATAATGTTATGCACAGTAGTAGTGTACTATGTTAGTAGTTAATAAAGTGTATCGTTACGATTTGAACAGCCCTTTTAATTTTACGGAAAACACGAAAAATGCTGAAAATTTGTAGCGGTCCTAATTCGATGGTCAGGGACTAGTTTTAACCCTTTGCCCTATAACCACGAGTCACACTCGTGGCGCCGATTCTGGTTAAAATTCAATACAAAGACATAATATTTATGATAAAGTTCAATTTTAGCTTTAACTGTAATTTAAATTTGCGAGATTGAAAATTAGCAAATACAAAATACGTGTAATATTTCAATACTTTGCGTTTGTCGGAGTGTCAAAGACGTGAATAACTATTGCTAATATGCATGAAGATTGAAGAAATGGTAAACCAAAATGTTAAATGACTCAATGCTTTATAACAAAATCTAATTTTCTATTATCAATCAATAACAGTGTCTCTAATAATTACTATATGCAACTGAAACAACGTTAAAGCTTAAAAAAAGTAGTTACAAAATTTTGATTGGAAATCTAGTTCGATTTAATAATGAATTTAATTTTAATTCATGCGTGAAAGATCAGAAGATATGTTAAAAAAGAAATATAGTTTCGTGTAATAGAAAAATTCAACATTGAACTGTAAGTAAAGGTAATAATAAAATATACCTATTCATTATGGAAATTAAAAAATACTTTTAGAATTATTATTGATAAAGAAAATTGCTGTCAAGGTACCATTTCTTTACCTATTTTCTATAAAAATATTCGTTTGCATAAATATCCGCAGTCTAACGATAAGATTGCTCTTGATAAAAAGTAATTGATGCAATTAACTAGAGTAAATTTCTTCAAACCTAAATTTATGTATATTAAGATTATGGCTGCATTGACTTTCAATGAAGCGCCAAGCTAATGATCAGAATCCACGTCCTATCGTAATGGGGTAGAAACATCGAGAGATTTATGAATCCTTTAGCAAGATACGATAATGAAGGAGCTCTTAGTAGTAGTTTTCTATTCGAGTTGAAAGCCTGAAAAGCGGAGAACGTTTCTTTTCTTCTACGCTCCTTTTTTCCCCCGACATACTTTTGTATTCACAACGCAAACTATCCTTGCGAACATTTTAAAGCCATTAACTAAAAGGAAATTTAGAAACCAGCCATCAATAAGTAAAGAGTTAAATGTATTGTTCGCAATAAATGTAATTGCATAATTAAGAAAAATTTGAGACCTTCGTTTCATTAAAATACTAATTTTAATTTTTGTACAGGTTTGAAAACTTTTAAAAACGTTTTAGTTGTAAGTTAGTTTTTTTATGAATAAAATACTGATCACAATATTAAATAAATAATTTCAAAGAAGGGATTCTGAAGGGTCTAAGAAATGTATTGAATAATTAATTTTTTTAAATAATGTACAGAGAATATCTCGCTTAAATATCAATAATAATATTGTAACAAATTGTAACAAATTGAATTTAATATAACATACTTTAATGACGAAAGTTATTATCTCTTCGTCTTACATATTAAAAAGATAGCAATAGATAATAAAAAATAACAAAAATTCTCACATGTAAAATGTTTCCAACAAAGCTTAAGCAATTTCTAAATTATGTTACACTTGAATAATTGTAATAAAAGAAGGGATTTCTGGATAAATTGTACTTTGTATCTTTTGAAAATTTATAATTTCTAGATACCATTGAAAATTTTTAAACAAATGTTAAATAATCAAGATAGGTAATTTAAAAGTGATTATTATTTTAACAAAATTATTTTGTAACTAAACGTCATATAATTCGCGATATGTCGCATAACAAATTACAAAGGTAACGTTAAGTACATCACAATCAATCACTGCAAGATTTCTACATCTAAAAAAAGTAATTTAAAAGTTATTATTAGTTTTACAAAATTATTTTATAACGAAACGTCAACATAATTCGCGATATTTCACATAACAGAATGTGAAGGTAACGTTAAATACAACATCACAATCGATCACTGCAAGATTTCTACATCTACAAAAAGTAATTTAAAAGTTATTATTATTTTAACAAAATTATTTTATAACTAAACGCCTCATAATTCGCGATATGTCGCATAACAAATTGCAAAGGTAGGGTTAAGTAGATTATAATCGATCATTGCAAGATTTCTACATGTACAATAAGTAATTTAAAGGTTATTATTATTTTAACGAAATTATTTTATAACTAAACGTCACATAATTCACGATATTTCACATAACAGAATGCGGAGGTAGCGTTAAATACAACATCACAATCGATCATTGCAAGATTTCTACACCTACAAAAAGTAAAGTGCAAGAAAATATAAAAAGGTAGAATCGTGACAGTGTCGAATGGGCCTTTAAATTTATGATCGGCTCGCTAAAGTACGATGATAGAATACCAGTGTCTAATGGTAACTCGCCACCTCGAACACTAGGATGATGAAAAAACTCTGGTCTTTGATTGTTCGTCCACCTTTCAACCGCAAACAGTCTTTATCGTTTTATTCATAGCCATATGGAACTTAAATTACTTTTTATCTTCAAGGAATTTTCATACAAACCCTTGCATTATTATTTCTTCAGTTTGCTTTACTTCTTTAACACTCTGTCAAATACAAAATATTGAAATATTGAATATACTGTACGAAAATCTCAGTCTATCTGTGTTACAGGTCTTTTTTTCATTTATTTAATATCACAACTCTTAATTAACTCTTGTCCCCTGATGATAGAACATTCCAAATGAGTTTGTTAAAAACTGTTTCAATAGCTTAAAAAAAAAAAGCTGTTGCTGTGACGAAAAAAAGAAGGTTATATAAAATATTGGTCATTCTACAATAATAAATATTTCCTAACGTAATTAATAATTTTTAAATTCACAAATTATAACAGGTACCGCAAAAAGTTGGTGCGGTTTTTTGCCAGACATAAATTCAAATTTAACCCTTTGCACTGGAAGTTTTTTTTCATTCATATTACCAGCAACTCAAAGCAGTTTCAGTGAAAAAATCATATTTATACAGGGTGAGTCTGTTAACGTGACGACCTCAAATAACTTTTGAGGTATTCGTTTTACGTTATACAAAAGTTGCATGGTACCTTGGGGGACATACGGTAGTCTTATCTATTTTGTATTTCCTAACTTGTTTATTGAGATATTAGGGTCACCTTCAGTTTTTTAAATGGAATGTGTAATTTTTTTTCGGATTCTGGTAGACTATCAAATTTTGCGTGAAAAAGTCTTATACAACTTGGTAGTTGCGAAGAATAGTTACTGAGATATTTGTAAAAGAAGTTTTATTTCAAGTGGTGCTCAAAGTGCTGTCCGTTACAGTCAATGCACATACGTGATCGAGTTGTTAGGGAGTGAACAACTTTTTTAAGCGTTTCTGTAGTTATTGTAGTACATGCATTAATAATACGTTCTCGCATATCTTCCGCTGTTGTTGGTGGTTCGCGATAAACTTCGTTCTTCAAAGTGCCCCAAAGGAAATATTCCAGCGGCGTTAAATCTGGTGATCGAACTGGCCAACTAATGCTACTGCCACGTCCGATCCAGCGTACTCCCGAACAGATTATTTATTTGAAGATATCTCAGTAACTATTCATCGCAACTACCATGTTGTATAATACCTTTTTACGCAGAATTTGATGGTCTACCCGAATCCGGAACAAAAAATTACACATTCCATTTAAAAAACTGAAGGTGATCCTAATATCTCAATAAAAAAATTAGGAAATACAAAATGGATAAGATCACCGTATGTTCCCCAAGGTACCATGCAACTTTTGTATAAAACATTTTTTCGTAAAACGAATATCTCAAAAGTTATTTGAGGTCGTCACGTTAACAGACTCACCCTGTATAGTATACGTAAATGATGTGCGCATTCAAAGGAAAGACATCATTGTATGTTATTATTTTTTTTTAATTGATTATAGATTCAAATATTGTGGTATATAAGAAAACAAAAAACTATAACCGCGATCGTTATTTGTCAGCAAAAGTGATTTGTCTTTGTCCTTATGGTACAAAATAAATATTATTTGCATTGTCTCCATAGCGGAGCCCTCGATTTTGAAGACAAATTTTAAATGGCTCCGCTCCGGAGCCCTAGAGTGCAAAGGGTTAATTTCTTGTAGTATTTTGCAGAAGCGATATAATAATGATGGTATCGTTAACCCTTTGACTACGGTGCTCTCAGAATTGAAAGTCCTCTTGGTACAGTAATCGATACGGTTTTTGTCGATATAACAAAATTTAAGTATGTTGTTTAACACTAGATTTACGGAACCCGTCAATTTAACATAGTTCTAATTTCGGGTTTAAGTTTACCAAGTGTGCGAGCGGAAATTGTAAGCTCGAAATAAAATTTATGTACGGAAAATATACTAAATAAATATCTACAAATAAAAATTGATCGATTCAAAGTAAAGTGAACTAATTATACTACAAAATATCTGTATTTTAATGTACTCATCAAAATGATCCAATCAAGGCCCGTAAATCTAGTGTTAACGAATGACGATAGATGATATGTAAATGAAAATATAAATAATTCTATGATACAGGAAACGTCTATGCACGGTTTTATTAGATGATTGCTTAATTTTTAAAGGCGTATATATACGCTCTTCGTAGCGAAAGGGTTAAAAGATTTTGTCCATTTACTTGATGTGCCCTTTTTCAATTCCTCATTTGTTTTAATGTTCCATTATCTATCCAAAGTTAAAGACGGTAAGCGAAATGTTTAAAATTCATGCTTTCGTATTTTATGAATTTAACTTTGGAAACGCAGCAAGAAATACAAACAGAACGCATTCGTAGTGTTTGTAGAGATCTTTCTGTAATTAAAAAGAGAGCATAACGAACTGGTTCGAGTTTATTCGAAGCTTATAAAAATTGAAAACGATAACGAGATCAAAGCAGCGGTTAATTTATTTTTCGCAATCAGAACTCGAGATTTTTATACCAATCGAATATACAAGTTTAACACTAAACCTACCGACGATTGAACTATACCTATTTGTATCAAAGAAATTACAGTAATGGATACTTGGAAAAATATACAATGCACCTGAAACAAATCTTTAACCATATATTATACAGAAAATCACAAAAAAAAATAATCAAAAGTGCACCGTTAATAATTTATAAAATTTGAGTTAGAAATTACGAATCGGTCATTTGACCGCTTTGGTAGCTTTAGTGTTAAAAAACATTGGAGAAGAGCTATGGAAATTAATAATTACTTTATTAAATAAAATTGCATTTCAGGAAAGTTCAGACTCCGTCAATTTTGTACCATAAATCCGCATCAACTTTCTCCGACACCTAATAATTCAAATGATAGCAGCTATTCTAAAATTCATTTATAAAATTTATTAAATAACAAATGGTTTTTTTCGTTCGTGAGTGGTTCGAGAACTTTGAACAGTACCGTATATTGATCTCTCGCGTATCGTCGGCTCTTTCTTCAGCCTTAAGGTTCTTCAATTTTCCAAGACGAAAGAATCACAGGGCACGCATTATTTGTCATTTCGCGATGATGTAAAAATCCCAGAAACTCGATACCCTTTTCCAGGTGGAATTTCGCGAAGGAAACTTGATTTATGATCAGAGAAACACACCCCTTCGGCAGTCACCCTCTTGGTGATCGTAAAATACTCGATATTCAAGAGGGAGTGGTGAGAAAAGAATCGCGACGATGAACTGAGAGTTTAAAAGGCTTACCTAATGCTTTCGACGGATTTCCATTTAACATTATAAGCTTCGATTTCTCTATTTCGGAGCAGACTGTTTGCATCGATTCAAATATTTAATAACTAACATTATATTCTTTATAATTACGTTCTGTCGTACTGAGAGCCGATCTCCCGTTATTTTAAACCGAGATTTTGTTTAGGCGTCGAGTGCGATACGTGACTGCTGTTCCGTCCGTAGGAACAATACGTGAGGATGGTTTGGCCCGTTTATGATAGACATTACGGAAAAGGCTATTTTTGAGAAAAGGCGTTCGATCCTTAGCATATTTTACCGTTTGCTCGAAGCAATTAGTTTACATTTTCTTTTCGCCCTCAATAGCCGAGTATATGTCATAAACTCTGTCTTTCCTGAAGGTAATTAGAAACGGGACTTTGCGCGGTGTCCTTGCTAAATCGTGTGAACCTGAGGGAAAGACCGCCGCGTTGCCAAATCGCCGTGGTCCTCGCGTCGCTACCTGGCGTCGGCCTACCCTTTCCACGGAAAGCGCGCTCAGGGCGCAATGGAAGGGTAGCTGTCAGGTCAAAGAAGCACGTTGATTGGCACATTAACGAATGTGAGCGAAAACCAATCAGCGTGCTTCCTTGCCCTTCCGAGTGTCATCGTTCTGTAAGGATAAGTGTGAGCAGGTATGTCGAGTGGTTGTTGAATGCGTGCGGTCGGGGTCGTCCTGCGACAGGACGGCGCCGGTGGTTGAAGTCATCGAGTGGTAGTGCGAATGGATTTATGGTTGCGAGTGAGACTGAGCCGGGTATGTTTGGAAAGTGTGACCGTGGCTGAGTGTCCTGAGTGCTAGAAAGAATGTTTGGGACTTGAAAGTTAGACCGTGAGAATGAAGTATACGTGACTGCATGATTGGAAGGGATAGATGAGCAAGTTGTAGGTGCGAGTGGAAAGGGATGCATGTGGAGAAAAAGGAAAGAACGATTGGGAATGGAGTATAAGGGTGTGAATGTTCGGGCGCGTGGACAGTAATTATGAGAAAGAGTAAGGGAACGGAACAGTAAGAAGTAAGAAATTTATAAGTGCAAACAGTAAGAACATTGTAAGTGTAAGTAGTAAGCAAGTCTGAATTAAATATATATCCATCATAATCTCTAATATAAAGAGAGCAGTAAGCAAGTTTTAATATCCTCCCCTTACAGTTCGGATACTCCGAAGCGAAAAACAGATTCGTTCTAGCCAGCGTTCGGGCAAGACGAAAACATTCATTCGAGCAACAGAGTCACCTTAGCTATCGTTCGGGCAAGGTTTGAACAGAGTCGTACTTACTAGCGTTCGAGTAAGACGAACTTAGATTCCTGCTATCGTCCGAGCAGGGGAGAACAATCTTTAAGCTTCACCGAAGAAGCAGCCATTTTTTATACATCGAAATCGAGAAACGGGTGCTGACGTCGAGCACCCAACGCGAAGCTCACTTTGTTATAGAAGTCTATCGGTCGGGACTTCTTACCGTTATCAAAAGGGTTGCTCGTCATTAATTTGACGGGTAACAGTTCGCGAAACGTTCGCGCACCTTCCACGGTTACGTCGGGCCTTACAACCCCGACCAGGAGGTACGGCTCCACGTGAACGCGACGCGATATCGCGCGTACGGTCTTCATCCTGCAGCGAGCAGAGTCAAGCAATCAACGCGCGCGAACAACTGCGTCGAGGCAGTTAACACTTTGCCGTCCGCACTGTTTGTAAACATTTCTTCGCTTGACGCCGCTAGCACTAATTCTGTTACTTCGCTTGTCGCCGGCTGTTTTTGCGGTTATTGGGAGATTATAAATTTCAGGTTTTACTAATCTCACATTAGGGTACAAGTACTTATTAAAAAAAAACACTTGCTGACGTATGTAACTTATTCCACTTAAGTAAAACAGCATCAGAACACCACAGATCACCAACAGAATGCAAACGATACTAAAGTGCTGTAGCCGGCCACTAGGCGGTAGAATGCGAACGATACCAACGTGGTGACGCCGGACGTTGACCGATTCTTTGTTCACGACACCGCTGTGGTGTCGCCGGCCGTCGAGCGATACTTTACGAACGACACTGCTGTGGTGTCGCCGGACGGCATAGTGTTAAGACATAGGCCAGATGGTGGATCGTAAAATTTGGAAAATTCCCATCGCCGGCGAAAACTGTGCCTGCAGTCAGTCACAGCCGAAACACAGTACAGTATACACGCTTTCCTTTTACCGTAGTTTTATATATTTCCGACCGCTCCGCCTTTAGCTTAGTTTAAAGATTCCTACACGTTCCAATGATCATTAACAGTAAATAATTGTTGTGATTTAAACAGCATGTAAAAATAACTTGAATAATGTTTCGGTAGAAGATTTGAAGTGTATTTGTTAAGCTTTAGTAAATAACTCCTAAATAAATTTCTCTGTTTACAAGTTAATGTGTATTTTTGTATGAATAATATTTCTATGTAACAATTGGCAACGTACACTTTATAGTGTATCAATATAGGAGGACCGCGCGCCCTATTAACCCCTTTCCGTACTTTAGCGAGTCTGACTCGCGATGAAGATTTTGGCCCAAACATGAATATCGCGAGTCAGACTCGCGACGAGATACTTGGGCCAAACGTAAACATATTTTTTGCCCGTTATGATCGTGACGTGAGAAGTATCATACCATGGAGGATTTCTAGAATTGTACGTATTTCCATTTTAGATATTCATTCAGTTTTATGATTAAATTTTTTTAAATAATATGCCATTTACTCTTAGGCATAGTATTATTACATTTCTCAGAGGACCAAACTATTATACATATACTACAATATTATATATAAAATATAATAAATTTATAATATCTATAAAAGTAAAAGCGTAAGAGTTTACTTCTTCAACAGCAGTATCGCGTAAAATTGACTATACCACAGGTATTGCGGTCATCTACATTTCGGTTCGTATTGCGATTGTTTACAAGCATCGGTCTGGTCTGTTTAGCGCGTGTCGATGCCTACCGCTTGGGCCCGAGTTTCGTCGAGCTAAATGGCACGGGAAGGGGTTAAAAACAAGCGAAGCCCGACTTCCGTTGGAAAGTCGGGCCACGAGGCAGAGTCGCTTAGGAACCGTCGAACGTGCACGACCTATTAGCCCTTAGATTAGTCTACCTCTTAGTATTTCTTTCATTTCCAAATATATATCTTGTTTTGTTTAATTTAGTCTATACCAATTTATTTAGTAATCCTGACACCTTTAGTCCACTACAACTTAAAGTATACGTATTAGGGGGACCGGAAAGTAATGTCATTTTTCCGCATGTCGATATTCGATTGCCAGCTATCAGCTCATCGTGTACTTCGAAGTTGTGCCAAAGACATTTTAAGATTAGAGTGACTTGTTTACTGGTAAATAATTAAATCTTAAATTTTTTTTACAATTTAAGATAAAATGGCCAGCCAAATACCAAAAAAGGTACACATCCGGCATTGTATGCTGTTTGAGTTTCGCAAGGGTAGTAACGCAACAGTTGCTACTAAAAACATTCGCGATGTTTATCCAAGTGTGTTAGACATTCGTAAAATTGAAGTTAATTGAAAAGTGCCCGGCGATTGTCAACAGAAAAGCCGTTATTCTGCAACACGATAATGCAAGACCGCGCTGCGCAAAACGAACCCTGGAAAAAATTAATGAATTAGGGTGGAAGGTATTGCTTCACCCACCATACTCAGCCGATATTGCACCATGGGATTTCCATTTACTCCGATCGCGACAACATTTTCTAAGCGGCAAAAAATTTGCAAATTTGGAACGACGTCAAAAATGCGTTCTCCAGATATTTTGCTCAAATACCAATTGATTTTTGTCGATCCGGCATTGGAAATTTGCACACTAGATGGCAAAAGGTTGTTGATAACGAGGGTAATTACATCATTGATTAAAAATAAAAACTTGTTAAAAAATTGTCTGTTTGAATTTAATGTAAAGAAACGACATTACTTTCCGGCCCCCCTAATATTAAGAATTAACCCTCTATGGGACGGTGTGACTTAAAAGTTACAAACTGATGTATCTATATTTAAAAAAATTAATTTCGTTTAGTTATCACTACACTATTAAATTTGATTACTGTATTACTGTAGTTACACTACGATCCATCTACAGTAATTATTAGTTAAAACATTTTCAAATCAAAGTGAAAAACTGTAATCAATCGTAATTTTTTCTCCAATAAGCAGACAAAATTCGGGCTAAAGAGGGTTAAAATTAGAAGGAATGTAATCGTAATATATAAATAAAGATATAAATGCTGTTTCGTAAGATTGTATAGTTAGACTATTTTGGAGTTTATTATATCAATCCTTTGCACTCCATACGATTCTTTATCACTGAAGAAAAGGAGTTTTATTTTGAACGGAAAAAATTACTATCGCTTGTGAAAGTACTTGTTTTTATTCATTTTACAAATATCCTTTTTCCTCTTGTAAACGAAACATAAATTTTTTATTTTGTAAATCATCGTGGTGTGATATTTTTGGAAATTAAGCGTAATCGTGTTGAAAACAGAATGTCTCCGTAGCGGAGCCAAAGGAGCGCTAAGGGTTAAAGTTATTGCTCATTGTTAAACTGATAAAATAATAAATTTTAATTCGACGTTATACAAATTATCTTGTCATTTTTAAAAATTAAGAAACGCAATTTAAATAAAGATGTAAATTACATTTCTTTATTTATATATTTAATTTTTTTACTTTTTTAAAATCTCAAGATAATTTGTATTGCGTTTAATTAAAATCTATTATGTTACCAGTTTAACAATAAGTAATAACTTTAATATAATAAACTCCAAAATGAAGAAACAATTTTTAACAATACAATAATTTATTTAGTCGTGAGTATAAATACGAATAAATTATTAAAATAATTTAAATCGCATTCAAAATTATCTACTTGGACACATATTTCCATAGAAACCTTTTAGTAAAAAATCAATTCTTTATCGTTCATATGAAACTTTAATTATTTTTCATCTTCAATTTTTCATTTTCAAGGAATTTTCATATAAACCCTTGCATTATTATTTTTTAATAAAAATCGAAAACATTGAATTTATATTAACAATTACAATTTTAATTTATATTAATTTACATTTAACAATTCTGAAATTTCTTAACCAAAACTACAGTTGAAATTAAAATTAAACTTTATTACAAACAGAATACCTATGTATTTATTGTATTTAGATCACAATCTGTGCGACGAGTACGATTCGTGATTGTATGATAAAGGGTTAATCGACGAAGCAATTTTCTCAATTTGAATAGCCTTCGATGTATGCTCCTATTCGATCTTTGTTCGCCAACGTTTCAGATTCCGATGTCTGCACGCCGACATCAGATGGTAAGAGTAATGAGGGATGAACCAAAAGGTGGTCTCACGCTATTAGATAAGTCTGGAGGGACAAGTGGAACAGAGTGACCCATGGGAGCACTTGTGCCAACTAAATCGGGAACATCCGGGAGATTATCGAAGATATATGAAGTTGAGCCACTAACTTGTTCGGTCATGTAATCAACCAGCTGCCTTGATTTAAACGATGATACAGATGTAATAAAGATATATACCTGATTACTTCATCCTAAAATAATTACAAAAGTTGGTATCTGTGGGTCATTTCTAATTCACTATTCGTAGATAATTTAATTATTGCTATTTTATTTTTTATTTCTCCACAAGTTTGACTGGGTTATATATTTTATTTACTTTTATACAGTATCTTCACTTTATAAAAGTTTAACTATTTAACTATATTGGATATATTTTATTTCGTGGAGAATTTAATTATTGCTATTTTATTTTTTATTTCTTCACAAGTTTGACTGGGTTATATATTTTATTTACTTTTATACAGTATCTTCACTTTATAAAAGTTTAACTATTTAACTATATTGGATATATTTTATTTCGTGGAGAATTTAATTATTGCTATTTTATTTTTTATTTCTTCACAAGTTTGACTGGGTTATATATTTTATTTGTTTCTATAAAGTAAAGATACTATCTAAAAGTATAATTATTTAATTATTTTGGAAATAATTTATTACTTGGATAATTATTTATTTACTTTTACTTACTGTGGATATTTACGTAAATGAATATTTTTAAAGAAATTGGACACAGATATAAATTTGTTTTGTCATTAGAGGATTTCGTGGATAATTTAATTATTGCTATTTTATTTTTTATTTCTCCATAAGTTTGACTGAGATATATGTTTTATTTACTTTTATAAAATATCTTTATAAAAGTATAATTATTTAATTATGTTGGATATATTTTATTACGTGGATAATTATTTATTTACTTTTACTTACTGTGGATATTTACGGAAATGAATATTTTTAAAGAAATTGGACCCAGATATAAATTTGTTTTGTTATTAGAGGATTTCACAAATGTATTTGTTTATTTTGCATATTTTGTACAATGCATGTTTTGTATATATTGTATATTTCTTCTATATTTTAATATAGAGTGGACCAAGGCGAATCGGATCCAAAATAAGAATTCATTCAAAAGAAAGATTTTTAAGCTAAAAAATTTTGTTATTATTAATGTTCCAATTAAATGGGTATTAATCATGAATTTATAATAAAAAATTAACTTTCTATATTTTTACTATTATTTTTTCACTATCAGAAGATTCGATTCGCTTCGGTCTACCTTACTATAAATTGCATTCTTACTAAAATCTTACTAAAAGTATACCTAAATTATCGCTCATAAGTATCGGGACACTGATTTTGTCAACTTAATAAATTTTTTGACACGAATGTTACTAAAACATGTAAATCAATGACAATTTAATGACTGAAAATAATATTTACAACCTTCTTAAGGAATCAACACATAGTAAATTGAAATTATCTATTAACAAAAATTTTCCAATAATGTATTAAAATGAAATACACGATTCGTAAAAAGACACTGCTTGAATTAATAACGGCAGAAGAATGTCGTTATTCAATCCACAGGTTAACAATTAAATAACTCAAACATGAAGAACTTTCCAAATAATAAAATACTTTCGTAAGGTTTGACATTTACAGACTTTAATGTCATTTCTATTACATATTAGCTCAAATTACTGTAAATTGAAATTATCTATTAATAAAAATTTGCCAATAGTGTATTAAAATTAAACACAAGATTCGTAAGAGAGCACTTATAGAATTAACAATGGTAGAAGAAAGTCATTATTTAATCCGTAGCTTAGCAATTAAATAACCCAAATGTAAAGAACTTTTAAAATAACAAAACAGTTCCATAAATTTTCGCATTTATACACTTTAATATCGTTTTAATTGCGTATTAGTTCAATAATTTATTCACAATATTCAATTTTATTCTACTGCAATATTCTGTTCCAGATAGCTGTAACAATAACAATTAAATAATAAAATCATAAATTAGATTTCGTCAAAAATAAGCAAGTGTCCAATTACTTTCGAGCGGTCGTGTATATTCAAAGTGTTTTATTTAATATTAGATTTATATTTGCACAAAATAATTGTACAGAATAATTCATTTTACAGCTTTCATTTTATAGAGAACGCACTAAAAGTGTCTAACAAATAAAACAAAATTATGAAATTAGTATGACGTTCATTTCTTGCGCTAAACAGAGGAATCGTGTTGAATGGACGAAGAACTAGACCCGAAGCTGTTGTTGCGGTGTCGAAGCAATTGAAACGATTGGGGTGAAAACGAGCTCGGTAGACATTTTCCGAGGGATGAGATCTTATCGAATTTGGGTCGAAAAAAGTAACGAGGAATCTGTAACACCGGAATCGATCCTCTCGCATTTGTTGTCAGACCACTTACGATCTGACGTTTTTGGGTCACCTCCACGAGTCTCTCAAAAAAATTACACTAACACTGCCACGAGGAAAAAGAATCTTCGCAAGTACATACTTATAAAAGCGTTCCATTTCGTACGTGTATGTACGTTTAATTTTTCATTAATAAAAAAATAATAAAAATTTATAGTAACCTAAATAGTGAAACATTCTTTTCAATCCTTTTCATGGTTTTTAAATACATTGGGAGTTTTTTCTCTTTTTATACTTTAAACAATATTTTCCAAATGATACTACTTATTAAATATAATAGGACATTGTAGATATGTTAAGAGTTAGCTATAAATAACTGTGTTTTTAATTACTCGTTTATGGTTAATAAATATTCAATATTTAATAAACAATGTTTCGTTAATTATTCGTTTATGGTTGATAAATATTCTATATTTAATAAACAACGTTTCGTTAATTATTCGTTTATGGTTGATGAATATTCAATATTTAATAAACAACGTTTCGTTAAATTAAAATATACAGAGTATAATAAATTAAATTTTTAAAAATATGATAATAATTGAATAAGTTAAGCAGTGATGTAATTTGAGTTTCTAGGACAGAAATTATGAAAACCTAAGCGTCTCTTGAAAAATTACAATTTTCAAATAAAATATATTTTAGAAAATGTTAAAATATTAATTGAAATGAAGATACAAAAGTGGAATAAACAGTTTTAGATTATGCTATAGATACAGATATTTAAAAATATTTAAGAAAATTCCTATGTATAAAATTATATATATAAAAACCACATCACAAAATCACTATATATAAAATCAATAAATGATGCAATAAATTGGTACTATGTTTAATACTATGATTGTCGACAATGTGACCATTTCTTTTCTTATAATTGTATTAAATGATATCATACACACTCTTATCCACAAGTCATCGAACAGTTAATAAGTTTAGAACAAAGAAAAGTATAATAATCTATCACTTACTAAACATTTTCTTCATAGAAAATCTAAAGTTACAGCGTCTTCATAAAATATAAGCGAATATCAGTTTCGATTAGCGTTTTAACCGTTTGACTGCTACGCGGTGCAAAAGCGCTGCGTTCATTTGTCTCAAAAACCGCGACGCAGCGCTTTTGCGCAGCGAGTTTTTTTTTTTCATGTAAGAGTCAGTGATCTTCCCTTAATCAAAATGATCCTTTACGTGCTGATCATATGAGAAGATCAATAAACTTTAAGTTATCTTTTTATAAATTTTAATTAAAAAAGAAAAAACAATTTAATGTTTATTTTTTCTTATTCAGAATCACAATTAATATTGTTTCTTTATAATACGAAAAGAATTATTAAAATTGATTGATATTTGTCTAAATGAGAGTGTTTTATTTGACAACATCAAGTCAAAATATGTCCCGCAGTTTTCGTGCGTTCTTGCAAGAATTGCTTAGCAGTCAAACGGTTAATATTTACAAGTGTCCGATTACTTACGGACAGGAGTGTAAATCTGTAATTATAATTAATTTAATGCAAAATAATAAAATTGTTTCTTTTATATTCCAATATAATATCGCTTATAATTACTTTAACGACTGCAAAAAGTAAGAAAATTTGCTCTCCTATTGTTAACACAACTAATACTCTTTACTGACACTAGAACTACCAACCATTAACCAGTTAAGTGTGTTTGACGACTATATCCGTGATGGAGATGTGGCAGAATTTTGTGTCACGACGGCTATACCCGTCATGCGTGAAACTTTGTTACAATTTGATATTTAAATTGTAATTTTGGCGAAAATTAAATTATATTCGTAAATTTTAATATTTTTAAAAGGTTTAGAGGTCAAGACGAAATAAAACAAACAAATAAAAATTATAAATAATTTGAGTTGGATTCGTAACTTCCTTAGAGCTAACTATACCCGTTATCGCTTAATTATCGCGACACAAAGTTGGTGCGCGCTTTGCAAAGAGATCGTCACAGTTAACTGGTTAAAATATACTTATTTATATCAAAGACACAAAGATAAAAAGTACATAAAAAAATGCATAATGCAAACCAAGCAAACACTTTTGTCCATATTCGTTACAAAAAATCACAAAAGATACTTCAAAATGTACAAGAACATTATAAATTGTGGTTATTAATAACCGTACAGCGGATATGACCTTAACACTACAACTACCGACGATTAAAATAGACTTATTTGTACCAAAGAAGTATTTGAAAAAATACTTATAATAAGGGTAGCAATTCTTTATGCATACTTTGTTCAAAAAATTATAGAAAATCCCTAAAATTGCCCTACTGTAAATTTATAAAATTTCTACCAGAAATTATGAACCAGTCATTTTAACCCTCTATAGCCCGAATTTTGTCTGCTTATTGGAGAAAAATCGATCGATTACAGTTTTTCACTTTGATTTGAAAATGTTTAAATTAATAATTACTGTAGATGGATTGTGGGGTCATTACAGTAATACAGTAATCAAATTTAACAGTACAGTGATACCTAGATAAAACAAATTTTTTAAAATATAGATACATCACTTTGTAACTTTTAAGTCACACAATCCCATAAAGGGTTAATTGGTACTGTAGTTCTAGCGTTAAATAAATAGATTTAGAAAATTCCTACGAGAAATTATGAATTACTTTTAGCGCTAAACGAATTAACACTATTTGTTTTTATTAAAACCGTTGCATCTTAAATCAAAATTACTCGAATCAGAAGTCGCTCAAATAATTATACTCGATAGCGTACGTTTATTCGCAGTTTTACAGTTATCTCGCATCCATGGAAAAGCGTACAAAATTTCTTCTAAAATTCTATTTCTAATCAGTCGTCGGTTCACTGTATCGATATTCAAATTTGTAGGAATCTTTAAACTAAGCTAAAGACGGAGCGGTCGGAAATAC
>SMSQ01019228.1:0-21121 GCA_019453375.1 Ctenoplectra terminalis | reverse complement strand
AACTCAAATAAAAAAAGAGGAGCTTATAAAGTGATATTAGCACTCATTGTCAGTGACTGATTATCGCGAAGCGCCTTTAACACGTTGGATGCCTGGAAAATTTGATGTAATTTGTTCACGACACTGATATGAAATTGTTAACACACAACACATATTGTGATAAAATATTATACCTACAGAATATCTCTATGACTAAAAACAAGAAAAAAAGTTTATATCAACACAGGCTTTCAAACGCTTCATAAAAAAGGTACTAAAAAAAACTAAAGACAATTGTTACAGGGTTGACTTGTAACAAACGGTTAAAAAAACAATTATTTTATTTTGTCTGAAAACTTAGTACACTTGTACACTATTTCTAGCTGCTCGACTAAATACTAATCAACGATTGAACGTGATGAATGCGATTTCATAAAGAAATATTTATTCATATTCTCATATGAATAAATTTCGAAAAATTTATGGAATCGATATATGAGGGAGTATTGATTTAATACATCGAATAGAAATTCATATAAAAAAAAAAATAGATATTTGATATGTTGAAAAAAGATTTTATTTAAATTGAATTCAGATATTTGGAGAACTTGAATTTAATACATAGATATTAATTTATTCTGAAATATTATAAATTATATATTTTTTGAATAAAATAACGTTGAATACGAAATAGTATATTAATTCTATTTAAAACCCTATAACAACATAATATATATGAATAAATTTCCTTTCCCTTTCCAATACCTTTTTATACCATTTCTTTTTTCTGGTTCGATAAACTTTTTTCTCGTTTCTTGTTCGATAAGATTTTTCTTTGTGTAGGTGACAATATTTCATATAAACACCGTTGGCATTATTACGTTACTTATACATTAGTGATGTATCAACAACAAACTCGTCTTTAATTTTTATATTTCTTGTGTAATTTTTTTATAAAGCGTTTGACGGCCTATGTTTATATAAACTTTTTTTTCTTTTTTCTACTCACAGAACATATTGAGAAAGTTTGTTAGTTTAAAACTCAGACACCCTGTATAAAATGATTAAGTTGTAATCTATTATCATACTTTATTCAAGTACTTATCCCAGTGGGAGAACTCTGATGACACATACAGCATTCGAATGTGTTTGGTCAATAACATCATACTCATGTTTCGATCGACATTAGGGTTTCCGATTTCTGGATGAAGTTAGTTACGAATTTCATGTCGAGACGATACATTGCAATATGCATATGTAACAATTATCTTATTCAAAAATAAAATTGTGTAATAACTTTATAACGTGTTAGCTACTTTACGTTATTATTATAATAAGAGGCGGCTCATGCATGAGCACTGCGGAAACTTTTCTCTATATACATTGTATGTAGGATTGAAAGTAGGATGCGTCACCGAAATGACTCGGAATGCGTACTTTGCCGAAAAATAAGGGTTTAATGGAATAGATGTAATATAAAAAACAAAAGGACACAAAAATGACGTGGTCTCGCTTTTTAATCTTTACGCTTAGCGATCGCATCGCAGACTGACTTTCGCCCTTTTCTTCGCACTTTCCTCGATCGTCCGTCGTCGTCGCTTTCCTCCTCACACCCCCCGCCCTGTCTACACACTCACGCACGTTTTCTTTGTTCTTTCATATATATAGATATATTTATTAATTTACTTATATTTGCTTGTAATATGTAATTTTATTATCAAAAATCCAATACGATTCTGTTATTTTGTATAAAAAATAAAAATCCATATTGTAGCACTTACAACCTTCAATTGTGGGGATGATTGCAGATAAAAAAAAATACATGTCAAATATTTTTAGGAGTTCTATAACATATCAAAATTTCATTAAAATCGGCGTGTGTCATTTCAGTGATGTCCCTTGTTAGAACAGAGGTGGGGATCCTTTTTACCATTAGAGGCCACATTTAAATTAGTCAGTAATAAAGAAGGCTGCTATAATTTTTTTATAATATTTAATTCTATTAATTTTCAAATTGTCGTAATCTGTGTAATTAAATATTAATACAAGAGTTAGCTTTTATGAAGGCCGCACAAGAAACTCACAGAGGCCGCACAAGAAACTCACAGAGGCCGCATGCGGCCTCAAGGCAGCACGTTCCCCACCTATGACTTAAGAGGATGTTGCTATGCGCGCGAGCACATGTACGTCATAGTCAGATGCAAGCTATTAGCGTAATATGGCACTGTTCGTCGTACAGTCCCGCTGTTTATATGCAAAACAAAGAAGAATGGAATAGAACATAGAACTCGTCAAATCGATCCAAGGTCCACAATATCATCCAAGATTTTTACCAAAAAATACCACCTCAAAACCTAAAAAGAAAATACAGGATAATTCTGGCAAAACTCAGATCCGGATACTCGAAAATCAGCCATGAATATTTATTTAAAAAATCGGACTCACCGCTCTGTAATCACTGCGAACAAATTCTTTCAACAAACCACGTCTTATACGAATGCAAAAGATTCAAAACTCAAAGAAAAAAACATTACCTCCAATCAAACATTGCTTTAACCCTTTTGCTACTACGGACGACTATAGTTGCTCGGCTAATGGATAATATCAACAGCTGTAGTCACTCAATGAATCGCGTTCATATTTGAAAATTACAAGCATATAATGAGAAAAATAGTAATTATTGTATACGGATATGTTAAATTAGATAACTTAATACATAAAAGCACAAAGAACCGTTATAGACGATATAACATATGTCACCTATACTATTGGCGTGTTTTTCAGCAAAGACCTTCGTAGCGAAAAGGTTAACCCTTTGCGGACTACCGCCGCATATGTGTTCTGCGGAAAACATCAATTTGGCCGAGGAACCCAAATATGCGTTCGGCGAAAACAATTGATAAGGCCGAAAGACTCATATATGTGTCCCAAACAAACGTGTTGCTACGGCCGAGAAACGCATATATGCGTTATTTTATATATTTTATTTATCTTCTGGAGAATTTGTGCATGTATTATCTACACATATGTTTATAATTTGACATCTTCGAGCGCTATAAAAATCGCTTAAAGAAACGTATCTACTGAAACGTGCACTGGTCATTTTAAGTGACTATCGCGGTAGCGGCTCGGCCCCACGGTACGGTTTACTCAAAATCACACCGTCCGCAAAGGGTTAACACGTTCACTGCCAACTACGAGATATCTCATTGTGTACCGTGAATACCGACCACGATATGTCTCGTAATATTTTTTCGTTTTTCAAATCATTATATATATCTCTTCGAGACTATATTTCTAATTATAAATATTCAATTCAAAGAAGCTCTGCTGTTTTCTTTAAACACTTTCGTCACTCGACATAGAATTTTCTTAACCGTTTGAGTGCTGGAGAATTTTCTTATGCATATGCTATAAGTCCGGGATGAAATGCGTAGTATTTTTTTTGGGAAACAATGAAAATGTTAAAATGCAACAACTAAGTTAAATGAATAAAAACTACTACTGATATCGCTACAACTGCTCTCAATAAATGCGTAAAGTATACTAACCAACAGCAGCGTCTTCGCATTCTCGATACAAAACAAGAAAAGCGCTATCGCGCTGCGCCGTTTTTTTGGCATACGACAAGTGAAGCGCGATAGCGCTTCGCCGGACTCAAACGGTTAATTTTCTCGGCAGTCAACGTGTTAATATCCTACAACCACGTTGATGCTATCCTTGGCTATCTGAAAGAAATTCGTTTGTGCTATAAAATCTAATAGTTCAATTACAAGTTATACCTGTCGCTAATGACCACATTGTCTATGCGATACTAAAACCTGAATGAAAAAAAGAAAAAAAAAATGTTATGTTTCATTTTTTTTTAACCCATTGACTGCCAGACATATTTACAGCGTCTTGCCCTGTGCGCCAAGCTTTTATTTTAAAGAATATATGAAATTTTACAAAATATAATAATATTAAGTTATCGATATAATATTGTAATGGCATTTACAGTAATTTTTATTGAAAAAAACAAAAAAAAAACACTAATAATCCTTAACTCAAATGGCCATTTGAAATTAATCTACAATTGCAGCGCACACTACGAGATATCTCGTAGCTGGCAGTTTTGGTACACACGCTTACTACGAGATATCTCGTAGCTGGCAGTCAATGTGTTAATGTTCACCATAATTTTTATATTTTATCCAAACACGTGTACACTGTATTTACAGTGTGTATGTACATTTCAAAAGCTGCAGTACTCCCACAATTACAAGCCATGAGCGGCCACTGATTATTATACTAATTATTGATATCTGTCTGAAGAGACGATGGGATTATCGACTGATTGATCGATGTACGCGAGTGCGACATCTGTTCTATGCGACTAATTGTAAGAGTTCATCCGATATTTGACTAGTTAACTTGTTCTTGTTCTAGAAGCATTGTGGTGTTAAAAACGTGTTGTGAAAATTGGTTGTAATAAAGAACGAACTTATGTTTGCAATTAAGTATTTAAGATTATTAATAAACCAGACAAAATTCAATCAGGTATAATATCTTCTAATAATTGTGAATAATCCTGATGATATTTAATGATTAAAGATTGATATTAACAGTGTTTAAAATTTTACAAATACAGTAGATCTTCATTTATCCAAACACATCGGGAGACAAAACAGTTCAGATGCTGGTATATTAAATTTAATATATAATGGGAGATTACTGGGTTTCCTTAGAACTCAATTTTTTATTTAAATAATCGGAGTTCACATTCAGATAATCGGATTCAAACATACAGTGACCCATCCTTTTATTTAGTAAGGTAAATGTATATAATTTTACTTACCACGTAATATCGCCACTTTTAATATTTTATGAAGAAAATGTCCAAATTTGTTGGTTATGAACTAACCTATAACAGCCAAACAAGTGCCGGAAGACAAACTATGATTATGTCACTTAACCCTCTATGGGACCGTATGACTTAAAAGCTACAAACTGATGTATCTATATTTTAAAAAATTAATTTTATTTAGTTATCACTGCACTATTAAATTTGATTACTGTATTGCTGTAGCAACACCACGATTCATCTACAGTAATTATTAGTTAAAACATTTTCAAATCAAACTGGAAAACTGTAATCAATCGTAATTTTTTCTCCGATAAGCAGACAAAATTCGGGCTATAGAGGGTTAAAAATGTAGACAAAGCTTTCTTTCCCTCCCATTGCGTATTTTTTTATATACCTTTCATTATGATTTCTACGCTAGAAATAAGTATACTTTAATCGTCGGTAGTTCTAGCGTTAAAAGTTACAAACTGATGTATCTATATTTTAAAAAATTTATTTTCTTTAGTTATCACTGCACTATTAAATTTGATTACTGTATTGCTGTAGCAACACCACGATTCATCTACAGTAATTATTAGTTTAAACATTTTCAAATCAAACTGGAAAACTGTAATCAATCGTAATTTTTTCTCCGATAAGCAGACAAAATTCAGGCTATAGAGGGTTAAGCAACGACTAACAGAGAAGTATTTTAGTAAACGTTGATTGTGTAAAAAAATAATTAACCCTTTGACTGCGAAGCACTCTATATTTAAACGTTCTGCGTCGACGGAATATTTTCTTGCGTACCGCGTATTCTATCGGTGTTCGATTGATTATCCAACAAGCAACTAAGTTTCTATTGTAATTCTTCAGTTGTGCTGTATTAAATAATATCAGAGAAGTATTCTTGAGCATATATTATTTATTTAATATATTATTATTTACGATCTGAACTGCGATCTGAACAGTTCGATCGTCAAACGAATATATGCGTCCGTAGTCTGTACCGATAGTTTCCACTGGATACATACAGTCGCGTCGGTATTTAAGTTGACGTTTATATTTGTAGGAGAATGTATGTAAAAGATTATAATAAGTGTCAATGCAATAGCAGCTTGTAACAAAAACATGTTTATTTAGTCTTTATAATTACAATCAAAATAGTTATTTCATTTTATAACAAAACGATAATAAAATTAACACATTCTTTCATTTTTCTTAATATCGGAAATTAAGTGGACGCTGCATATAAATTATATAATACTACAATAAACTATATAAAAATAGGAAATCTTAAAATAATTAGTATGAAGTTTGATATCCCTTCTCTTTTATTACTTCTGATAAGCGATCAGGCATACTATTTATTAATTTTGTTAATGTTTGTACAGCAATTTGGCTCCATGTGTTCTTTAAAGCTGTGGTGAACTGTAATTTTGTATATCGTTCACTTTTTGGTATTTGCCGCTCTAACTCATCCCATACATGCTCAATGAGATTTAAATCAGGACTCTGAGGTGGCCAAGAAAGTACAGAAATATTATTTTCTTCTAAAAATTGCTTAACTATTTTTGCCGTATGTTTCGGATCGTTGTCGTGTTGAAACACGTAGGACTTCTGAATTTCGAATTTTTTACCTGTGCGTTTTAATTTTGTACAAACTCTACAGCTGTTTGGTGTAAACTCTTTCCTTCCATTCTTCTTTTATAAATCTGAATTCTCTCCGATACTTGTAATTCCCTAGTTTTAGGCATACTATACGCAACAACTATTTATTATTATAAATATTACACGCTAAAAATATTTTATAATCAGCTACGTATGGTAATATAATTAATAAGTAATTATATTCATGAATTTGTATTGAAAAATAGAAAAATTGTTTGCATCCACTTACTTTCCACAGGCAAAAAATTAACAAGAATTTTAGAAATTTATAATCACTACACTTTCCGTGATGTTTTTGCTTTGAAACTTTACTATTAACTAACACACTACTTCTGCTTACTGTAAATAGAAGAAGATAAAAAAAACTCATATACAAACTATATTAAAAAAAAAAAAGGGTATCGTGTCCTTTGAATTCAACTGCGTGAATTTAAATACGTGTGCGTCCATAGCAGTCAAAAGGTTAAACCAAGACAGTTTTACATAACATTGGGATGCAGTAAGTTTAAAAATACTGTAAATGCATAGGTATTTACTGTGAGTATCTATTAGATTGTTACAAATGAAATAAACGTTTTTATTAACACGTTGACTGCCACAGTGGTCATATGTGACCGGAGATTGTTTCTCCTGTAGCGCGATGGTGGTCATCGGTGACCAGAGTGGTTCAAATGTTTATACTTGTAAAAATTAAATGAAGATTGATAGTTAATGAATTTTGAACATCATCGTCGCTATTAGAGAATACTTTGAAATAAAGCGTGCACTATTCAACGATTAAAAATTTTTATTAGACGATCAAAACTGAAATTAATTTTTGATCTTCTATTTACCGGTGTGGCGTCTTGAGCCGTGGCGTCCTGAGCAAAACATGTGATTTCGGCGCGGCAGTCAACGTGTTAATATAATGTTATTTTCTATAAAAATATGTTTTAGCATCATGCATAGTTGCGTGATAAACATCCGCAGACTATTTTGGTAATGCCGACATCGTTTCTCACTAATGACTCACGTCATTATACATATTAAACACTGTTAGCACACCATGATAACTATTATCGAGCGCCTATAGGTACCGTTAGCAGTCAAGTTATATAAAAAGCATCGAAACAGCCGGAGATTTCAACGAACGGTTACAGTTTCCCCGTGGGACGCGTACGCAACATGCAGTGTTACGGGGAATCTGTTGCGAACCCGCGAACGGAGCATATCGACTTCTGCTTCCCTGTTTCTACGTCCCTTAAGTCTCGCGACTTTCGTTTTCAACGATTCGGTACACCGATTAAGGCATCCCCGCACGGTGACCATATTATCGGAGCTTAAGTGGCGTAACTCGATCGTGCGGCGATTTAACATTCTCCCCTCTTTCCCAGTCACGCCACGACTCGTGCGTGACATCCATTGTTCTTTGGGGAGCTCTTCGTGATCTCCGTGTCACGGGCTTCCTCCGGCAGGAAAAAAAGAGTAAATTGCGAGACCGCTCGACAATGCCCGGCTCGATTCGTTCGTCACCGCCGATATCCATTAGGCTTTGGGGGTATTAAATATCGATATCCAGCCAACACCGATAGACCGATTGACGACAAATCGTGGCGTTTGTGTGTGGATGGTAGGCGTGTAATGGAACTGAGGATTTGGTATTTTTTTTATTTTTCGGAGAGGTTTGATTAGTTGTGTGTTGATGGAGTGAAGGGAATGTGCTGAGGGGTGTGTGGGTGATAATAATTTTTAATAAATTCTGTAGAAGTTTTTACACCGTGGATTTAGTGTATGGATAATTTTAGGGAGGGTTAAATTTTAGTTATAGTTGGGAAATGAAGTTGTTCGCGTTATAAGGGCAATTGAATTATATGAGATTTCTTAAATGTTAAGAACTCTTCTTAATAAATATTTTGTTAATAATTAGTAAATGTCTGGTGATTTATAAACAGAAATGTATAAAAGTATAGTGTCGAAAATTTATGTACAAATATTTTTGAAGATCATATAACCGTTCTTTCAACTTTTTGCCGCCTTCATCAAATACACTATTGCTCATAAGTATCTGTACACTAGTAAAGTCAACTCAATTAACACTAAAACTACCAAAACGGTCAAAATGACCGGCTTGTAATTTCTGGTAGAAATTATATAAATTTACAACGATTTAGTTTGGGTAATTTTTTGCGATTTTTTGTAAAAAATATAGGTAAAGATTTGTTCTCTTTACGTTTTGTACTTTTGTAGAATACCTATCATTTTTATTTCTTTAGGTACAAATAGGTCTACTTTAATTGTCGGTGGGTTTAGTGTTAATTTCTAGCGATGGTGCATAAATGTTATTAAGATATGTTAATTAGTGAGAAATATTATTATATAAAGTAATATTTGCCACTTTCTTATAGAATAATAATTCAAAATATTTTTATGGAATATTGTAAATTGAAATTATTTAGTTAAAAAATTTGCAAATAGTGTGTCAAGAATAAATCCGCAATTCTTCGACCCCATCTACTGCATTTAGGTGTTAGTACTTAAATTAGTAGCGATGGTCTTTCCATCAATTTAGAATACTTTTTATTCTATCCATAGCTTAGCAATTAACACATTGAGGATTGGTCACGAGATATCTCGTATTTCGTTTCTTTTAATTTACAAAAGTGACAGGTAATTGTAAATAGAAAGTTACGTTTAAAAATGACCACTTCAACTGAAAATTGAAATGAAGATCCATATTTACTGTAAGTGTAAATGTTTTGTAAAAGCAGGCAAGTCAAAATTTTGTTCGAGTGTAACTTTATCTCATAAGATTTTCAAAAAAGTCTCTGGTCTTCAATGTGTTAAACAACTTGAAGATAAAACTTTTCAAATAACAAAACAACCTGACAAGGTTTGGCATCTGAAACACCAATTTTGTTAATGCATATCTGTTGGGTTTTAAAAATTAATTTTTTCGCATCATATCATTCTAATATACACGGCTGTAATAATAACAAGGTGCAAAATAATCACAGGTCCTTTTATTTGTAATTTTGTAATCACACTGTGTCCTGCAAAAAATAGGTAAATGTCTAGATAGATTCCAATTGCTTCTATTCCAATTGTAGACACTTATAGACTTCCATTTTTTTTATTACGTATTAGTTAAATAAAAATTCTAAACCTTTGCATTCGATAGGCGACTCTCACTCGCCACTTAGATTAATGCACTAACTCAAATAGTGACTAAGTGACAATAATTGCTTTATCAATAGATATCTTTCCTCTCTACATTTTAACCCTTTGCACTCGAAGACTTTTTTAAATTTCAAAGGACTATTGCGAAAAATTAAAGTGTTCTTTTGGAAAGAAAAAAAGAAAATTATAAATGTTTACGATTTCTTATTTATTTGGTTAATTTACTTTTATTTTAAGATAAAAGAAGTTTTTGAAATGATGAAAATATAGAATCTAATTAAAAATATAATATCTCTGAAGAAAATTATGCCTGTCGCCATAGCGGCGCCAGCCGAGTGCAAAGGGTTAAATGTTCGAATCTATGTGTACTATGTGCGTTCCAAATTATTATTTTAAATTTGTTTAATTGTGTAATCATTTAACTAACTTATAAATCATTTAAATTTCCATAAAACCCGGATGGCCGATGGACAGGAAATTTGTGGGGATGGGACACCTCAAATATAAAATCATTACTTCATCTTATTATATTACTTTCCGAGATAGTAATAAAGAACTTTCAGTAGTCATCGTTGTTTACAGTCAAACATCAGCCGCAGTATCTATAGAGCGCTCCATGTGAGATTTCTACGCGAGGATTAGTGTACCATTGTCCTGAAATTAATCCAGCCCTAACTCAACTCAAATCTACCTGAGTTGATAGTATTTGATAAATTAAGTGTATTTAACACCTTGATAACTAGTGATTACATATAGAACGTAACTTACATCTGTGGGACACTCTATAAATATTGAGACCGATACCGCTATGCCGTCAACGGCTATTCGACGGTTGATGCGAATGACTACTACAACGAAAACGGTTGCATTAGTAACTTCTGGATAAGCAGTATTCAATGTATGGTGCTGAAAGCTTTTTATTAATATCTCGGAAAGTAATAATTGGCTGCAGCTAAAATTTTATATTTGGGATCCACCCTCTTTTCGCTTTTATCCCTCCATTTTCCGTTTTTTATTTTTTTGTCGCTTGGATTATCAATCTAAAAATCTGAAAAAATTCTGTAACATGTGCTTCGCTAACGGTAATATCTCTGATTTTTTTCAGAATTTTTCATGCTCTAAGATTGGAGTAATTGAGCAAAAACGTGATTTTTTAATTTTACCCTTTATTTACCCCCCACGTGAAGATACAAAGTTGAAACTTGGCACAAATTGATTTTTCTTGATAAACTATCGAATGATCCATCGCAAGTCGAATTCGGTTTAGGGGCACTTTTGACCCTCTTAACCGGCTATGCCCTTTCGTTTCGATCGGCCACCTGGACCTTTCGGAAATACACTCTTCAATTTTATTGTTTTATATTATTCTACTATACATAGCTGTAATAATAACAATAAAATAACAAATTCTTTAATAAGAAAGTGTTTGGATACTTTTAAGTGGTAGTGTACATAGATGGACACTAGCTTACTATTGATCAAATGTAATTTAAACTACGAATATAAGAACTTATAATGACTTTATTATTTATTGTTACTATAGATACGTATAGTAAAATATTATGAAATGAGATAAATAATTAATACAATATAATAATAATAAAATTTGACTCCGTTAAATATTAAATGTACTGAAATTGTTTTGTTAGCTGAAAAATTATTTATTTATAATTTGTTAGCTATCGATTAGGTAAAATGAATAAAAACAAAAATTGCAGTTACTTTAAGTAATAATATTTCAAAATGACAGGTGCATTGATAAATTGTAAATTTACTTTCAATGCATCGTGGATAAGTTTTTTAACAAATAATATAGGAAATTAAATCTATCGCAGAACCATGAGCATTAATGTATATGCATGCGAGTTTGTTGGCGGGGAAACAAAAGACGACGCGTGCGAATAACTCCGAATGCGGTGGCGTGTATGTGAGCGACCGTTGCTGATCAGTGTGCATTTTTCAGTTAGCAATGAAGGGACGATGTGTGAAGACGATTTTATGAAGCCACTGGTTGTGAGTAATAATCACTTCTTTTTGTAATAATCTTCTTATTTAAATAAATAACATACTTAAAACATTTTACAATAATTTAAATTATAATCTACAGATGTTGTTTAAATTTTGTTTAAATCAATATTATTTAAATTTATTAATTTATTATTAATTCATATATTTTAGTAATATTTCTGTAGTGTTACTCCAAATTGATCAAATTGATCAAAGATCTATTTATATTACTGCTCGTATCAGGACGCTTACTTATTTTAAAGAGATTGTAATTCATTATTTTGTTATTTAATTATTATTACTGTAGTTATGTATAGTAGAATATTATTATACGAAAAAAATTGAATTTTGTGTCTAAATTATTGGAGTTGTTATGCGATCAAATTTATTTGAAAAGTTCTTTATCTAGAGATTATTTAATTTCTAAGCTATGAAATAGATAAAAAACGTTTTTCTATCTTGATAGGAAAACTATTGTGATTAATTTAAACAATGTACGTCTACGAATCGTAATATTTCATTTTAATTCATCATAGGCAGTTTCTTTAAATAAACAATTTTAATTTACCATCTATAGATTTCCTAAGAAGGTAATGAATATTAATTTATAGTCATGAATTTGTCATTAGTTGACAAATTTTAGTAGCATCTATGTATTATTATTGGAAATTCACAAAGTTGACAAATTTACTAGCGTTCGGATACATATGACCGGTAGTGTATTAGCGATAGTGCGCGTAAATCCATTTAACAAGAAAATATCCGTACACCCTATAGATCCGTAACAGAGAATCCGACCGAAGTTCACAGGCGGAGAAACTTGGGCGGCTCAAAGCCAACGCACTATTGCCGGGTGCAAACCTAGTTATTAACAAATACCCGGGCCAGGTTGCATATCGCGCAACTCTATTACAGGTGATCGCACCGAGCGACGTTGCTGATCACGATCTAGCAACGGCTGGTCGTTTTAAAACTGCGACTACCGCGGCGCGGCTCAAATTGTGTAAGAAACCAAGGGAACGGGTGGCAGAGAGCAGGTCGTACGGGTTAGAAGGGGAGGTGGGACGGGGGTGAACGGAGGTCGCCGCCACCCCCGCCGGCCATTGTAATTCGTATCGCGAGTCGTGCGGGAAGATCTCTTATTTTCCCGTAGTATCCAGTATACCTACCTATATCCCGGCTAGTGTCTACCCTCGTTTCAACCTTCCTATCCGCTCCCTCCGTCGCTCCCTCGTTCCCCCTTTCAGCCTCGTCGACGACGTCCGACTCTGCTCGCTTCTATCCTCTATGGAGGATAGCGCGCCGAGCTCTAGAATGTAAGGGATGATTTTGGAGATAGCTCGAGGGTCGCTCGGTACGTAGGAGTTGTAGGTTGGTGGGTGGGTGGTTGGACGGGCGGATGGTCGGGTCGAGACGAGTAGCGTAGCGAGAGAGTACTGCTACGGGGGTGAATGAGAGGGAGAGGGAGGTGTAGAGGGGCGAAAAGAGAGGCAGAGAGTGGAGCTAGATCAGAGAGACAGCGTGAGCGAGAGGGAGGATCAGAGAGGGATCGAGTGAAAGAGAGAAGGGAGAAAGGAGGTTGGAGGATGCGGAGGAGGGTGTAGGTTTGCGAAACGGGGGCTGCCATTGGGATGCTTCGCCCGCAGGGTGGTTGAAAGGGTGCATGGAAGGGGGATGGAGGTGAGTCTGCAGAGTCTCAGGAGGGTGAGTTCGGCGCCGAGGTGTCGGCCTTTCTCTCTGCCTCTATACATATACGTTACGTATGTACGTTAGTGCACCTAGCACCGTGGCTGGCTTGTTTAAATCTAAATAAATAATTTCGCTGGTGCCACGGCGTGACGTTGATCTCGCCGATCGGTGTGATGTTTCTCGGTTTAGGTAATGCGCGTCTTCGACACCGACTTCCGAGCTATGGCAACGGATCGACGCGTTTTCCAGAGGAACGACGGCTCGTGCGACTGATACTCGTGAAATTTTAATCATGCGTGATTTCTCCGGGCATCGAATGTTCAATGTCAATTGCTCGGATGGACTTTCACACCGGCAAAAATGCTGTTTCAAGCACGAAATTCACTTTTCATGCAATGGGATTAGGATTGAGAAGGGATTGTTTCAAAACCATGATTTATGGAATTGTAAGGATGTATTTAATTAGATGAACCTATAAACAGAAACGGGTGTAATGTAATCGGATAATTTTAAAAATTATGAAGAAATGGTAAACTTGAAAAAGTATAATTTAAGCAGTTTTAATGTAGGTATAAGTTTGAGATAATAACTTATTGTAAGTATTTTTATTTCAAATAATTAAAGCTAAATTAAATTTTTGAAAACTTGTCTCAGAATCGTGAATCTATGGTATGGAGAGAATAGTTAGTGGTTTACGTCTTAATATTTCGATTCTAATTCCATTAAAAGAATTATAACACAAAATATACTCTTAAGAAGTTTTCCTTTTCATTGCGATAACCTTATAAATACTCAAGAAACCATTACATTAGCTTCTGAGTACTAAAGATAAATTCCATTTTGAGCAAATCACTTTGACACTCTAATTATTAACAGTTTAATAATTCTCTACCAATTGGATTACAAAATTCCAATAGTATCACCCATCCTAATTTTGTTTTATTTTCCTTTCCTATGAAACCAATTCAAAAAATTGAAAAGAAACAGAAAAAACGATAGCAGGAAATTGTACCAAGGAAGTCATAACCATTTGTAATACTTATGAGAGAAATTTTATTTTTGCCTAAAATGTTTCAATGCAATTCGTTATAAAAGTATAACATATTTTTTAATATAATACGAATTATAAAGTACTATTTTTTAAATTCGATACATTGACAAAGCGTTTAACATGTTAAATATAATAAAGCTTTACAGAAATTCACCTTTCTTGTTACACACGATAACTTCGGAAAATAGAAACCAGTGGTATATTTCAATTATATCAACATCTGGTTAGAAATAAATTTGATCGAGGTTAAAAGTCAGTTTAACGTTCATTTCGCGTTACTTGGTGCGATGCAACGATGGAAAAGGCAGACGCGGCCAGCGAGATAACAGGGTCAGGGAGTAGCGAAGACGAAAGGGGTGGACGAGGAAACGGAGAGGAGAAACGAAATGGGGTTACTAATTCCCGAATAATGAAGGGATGAATCGCTAACCCCTCTCCGGACGATAAAGGGGACAGCACTTGGTGCATTGTTAGAGTTTTACCGTGTTTTTTCAACCACATGTCACGCATTAACCGAAACAATATGGCTTAAATGAATGGTCCTTTGCTCCCACGGCCACGTCCCCGTTGTTAAAATGTCCCTGGTATTTGTCACGCATTTATTTCACAAGAATTCTTGCTTTTCTTACTGCTCGCCATCCTCCTACCGTTGCTCGCCACTTTAAATTCACGCGTTCGCGAGGTAGGGAATTCTTGATGCGGCTGCGGATGAAAATTTGCGACGAGATTTCCAGTTTTTCTGACGCGAAGTAACTAAGCCCCTATTTGCATCTCGTGCCTCGTGATTTTCTTTTTAATTAAGAAAAACCGTCGATGATGAAATCGTCAGAGTAAATTATATTTATAGCTAAGACTAATTTTTTTTCCTGGTTAAATAGTTTAAGAATACTCGAACAGTTAACTGATCTGAAAAGTTAATCCTCGTACACTGCTTGAGTGAAAATTTACCCATTTTCTGTTTCCAGATAATGTAAAATGTTCGATTTCTTTCTAATTGTATTGCAATTTGATGTACTTGTTTAAAATATTAAATTACGAGTAAAAAGCAACTTGTTGACATTTTCTCTAAGATATTAATATGTATAGTAAATAAGAAAGTAACATCATTTTGTGTAACTGTTTCTGAATAGCGTATGAGGATTAAGTATATTTGAAATTCAAATTCGTTGTAGCATTCTAATGAAAAGAATAAATATGTTGAACTAAGTTTATTTTCTTGTAAATAGGATTTTCTGACATATCTTTTTGGAGCAGGGATGTGTTTTATGTTAAAGAATTCGTTAGATAATCAGACGAATTCTTCGCAATAATCGAGAAGCTACATTTTTGGATGCACATTTAAATTTCCTGAATGCATTCTCCTGAATTCTCAATGTATACCAAGAATGCATAAACTTGCTTGAAATATATCGACTGAATAACTAAAGAACGAATAAGGGAATAATGAATTCGTGTCGATTTGCATACGTTAAAATACAGTATTCAGGGAATAAAAATAAATTAAGTTGATACCTTCGAAGGTTTGATTATTCGTAAGAAAGGGAACATTTATCGGTAGAGAGAGCATTGAACGAGAGCTGTAAAAAATATTTATAAGAATCTATTTTATTGAATTAATTTTCAAATTAAAAATAAAAACTGAGACATAAAATAACATTTCTTACCATAGAAATATAAATATTACGCATCAAGAAATACAAATATTCGCGTCAAGAGATAATTTTAATCTTTTATAAATTTTTAACAGCAATATTTTTATGCTATTTTTAATAAAATTAAAAAATATTGATTTTCATTGTAGAAAACTTAAAATATATATATATATTTGGTACTGAAAATTTTGGTTTAAAGGAAACAGGATGTTTTTGTAAGCTGCAGTGGGTAAAATACGTTTAAACAAACGCGACCTTTTTTCGAAGTAACTTTCGCCGGGGTGAGTGGATTCCGTGAGGACTGTTTGCACGGCTCTTTATTCTTCTTCCGCCGGGGGTTTTCACCCCTCCAGGCTCGTACTCTCGACGCCTACTTATATTGTTATGTAATTTATCTTGGCTACCCCTTGTGCGAAGGAATGCTCGCCCTTGGACCGCGGCATTAGCGACACCAGAGGGTGTCTTTACTTTTCACTTTTGCTAATTTCACTTTGCCCGCGGGCACAATGGGGGATGGTCTATAACGTTGTGCGTCTTGACAAGCATGACAATTTATGCTTAACTCTAAAAAAAATAAACGATGACGTAATTTAAGTTTCAGATGCGCTGATAATTCTCAACAGTATCTTTGGAGAAAATTTGGCTTATATATGAAATATAAATGAAGAAAAATACAGTTGGTCACAAAAGTATCTGGCCACCTTAGGTATTAATGTAATTTCTTTGAAATATAAATTTTTTTTCCTATATGTTTGGTTTTATTTAAAAAAGTGTTATACATTATTGTAAAATAAACTCTTAAATGTACGTTAAAAACAGACCTTAATTTAGTTTTTTATTTGATAACCCATAATTGTGCTCAAAATTCGCTTAATTCCGAAGGTGGTCGAATACTTTTGTGACCAATTGTATGCCAGATAGTTTGAAAAATTGTGAATCGTTAGAAAGAAAGTGAGTTTAGAACTATGATAAATTAATCTATTTTGGATTTATCGAAAGATGGTTTAAAATTACTACATTTCAACATTTTAGCCATAAATTGACACAAATATTAAGGTTTTTAAACCACAAAGTATATTTCAATAGCTGGTAATTATTCTACAGATAATTTGTCTTTACAATACTCGTCGCTGATAATTATACAAGTGCAGTTAGAACGACGCAAATTGACGATAAAATGACGATAATATTTATTAAAAATATCTGTGCACGATCAAAGATGTAACCTCAATTACGGTTTAAACAGAAGTAATTTATATTACAATATCGCGACACAAGAACCTTTGCATAATCATAGTATATTACCAAATATGTAGATTTCCAACTGGAATATATATATTTCATAACAAAATTTCTTTTAACATTGTGCTTTGTTCATCACTGGTCATACTAGGGTCTTTTGTAAAATATTGCACAATTTCAGTCACTCTGTTTCTAGTTACTCTCAAACCTTATATTTTTCAATTCTTTATATTTCTGTTGTTTGTTTCGTCACAATAAATTAAGCTTTTTCGGAATATCCTAATTGAGGTTTTATTGCATCACCAGCTCTCCCTGGTATCTATGGTTTTTGACTAACGTTTGCGTAACAGGTTTTTCATTCTCTGGCTCAATTTCTTTATATAATTATTGTTTTGGGCTTTAAAAAATCTAAAAAAATTCCGAGCTATCTATTATAGTTCTTAATTTACTATACAAGTAATGTTAGTAAACTTCAGCTAAATGTTTATACCTTTTTGCGATAAAAATAAAAATTTGACGGAATGTTATGAAAAGATGGAAACTGGAACTCTGCGGCTCACTGTACTGGTGGAAGGTTAATTTAAATAAATAGTTCTATTTTTTTATCGTAGTTTATAACCTATTATAATTTGAATGTTTTGAAAATTGTGCACTTGTATTCGTAATTCAACTAACTGCAACAAAACGGTATTAAACAGCTTGAAGCTATTATTTCTGTCTTACACATGTTAATCCACTTAAAGCATATGTATAGATACAACTCAGTGTTTCAAATACAATTATGTGTTGCGAGGAAACCATATTTATTAAAAGACGAAGCCATATTTTTTTATGTTTGCAAGTTCTTTTTATCTCTTTTTCTAAAGACTGAATTTTATTTCTTGATGTTCCATCGCTTCGGGGAAACACAAGTTTCCAAGATACAAAAGGAAACAAACAAAAATATATAATGTTCTGAAATATAAAATATTCCGTTACGTTACACTAATTAAAAATTCCACTGCTGCATTATTTATCAAGCACAAGAAGGTACGCACTTAGGTACGTATTGTAATTACCGGTTACTCGTCGCCTAATTAACTTAAAACTTGAAATTCTATTTCAATTTTCTTGTTTGCCCTAACTGCCAAGAGAAACCTAGCACGCAGAACTCTTATTAATATTTACTAACGCTAAAAAACATTCGTCCAACCTTCGTTTTAACGGCAGAACGAATCGCAAAAGCCAAGAAAAGAAGCGCAGCCAGGAAACCCAATATTTTGCAGATTGTATTACGATAACAAAAAGTAATATTAAATTTCCTTCTTATCATAACAAAGAACAGAATAACGTACTCTATAAAGTAGGATTTCTGACCGAAAAAAATGGGTTACAGTTTTTCAAGTTACCGCGTTATATACCTACTTTTATTCTACACCCTTTCTCTTTTTTTTTCACCTTCCTTCTCGCTTTTTTTCTACCATTTTGCAAACTTCTAGAATCAGGCGTCGGAAATTTTATTTCTACATGTGTTACGTGTACACGCGGTACCACGCGAAATTCTCACATCATTTAGGAGTCATCGAAGAGCGCGGTGCCGACTTAACGTTACGTTCATACGGTTTCACGAGGTTGTACGTGCGAGCACGAACGCGGCTCTGCTACGCAAATCTCTTTTCTTCACATTTTTCTCGCCGCGGGCAAGGAAACCTATATCTACCCGCCATCCACTCTCAAGTTACCATCTCGACTTTCCACTGCCTCAGCTGGTTTCTTCGCATTTTCCCTTGGATTTTGCTTGCCATGGAATAACCCCGTCTTCGGTGATAATGCGTATGGGGATTCTAGCTGACGTGCAAACTACACCATTGCACAGAGGGGGCTTACTATATTTTTTAAGTTCTCAATTTCTTTTTCTCTTAATTTTTGTTCAAAAAGGTTCAATTAGTGGTTGTGTTTGCTACGATGGTATTTGTTATTAAAATTGTTGTAATCAGATTGCGAATTTTTATACAAATTCACATCCTTGAAAATATAGTAAAAAATTATTTCACTTAACAGATATTATAAAAAGTACTATAATTTGGATATTGTGTATATTTTTTCATATTTCGGATATTCTATGCAATTTTCCACCTTTAAATTTCTTTCAAATGTATAAAAATGAACAGTCTAGTTACAATGAATTGTATAATAACACCTTAATCCTCGGATAGTGGATGTAATGTCATTGTGACACAGTTATACAGGGTGTTTCATAACTTCAGAGATAAATTCAGTATATTAAAATAAGAGATAAAGTTCATCTAAACATGTACACACATACCCGATATGAATTTGTTTCCGAATCGTAGCCCTTTTTGTATGATACTTGTTATTTAATAATTTTCATAGAAATTGTCCGACGTAACCACCCTCGGCTAGAATGCATGCTTCCAAATGTCGTATCTGCCATTATCAGTGTAAATTATCACTGAAATTGTTATGAAATGTATCAGATGAATACCTCAAATTATTATGAAATGTATTTAGCAAACTTCCATACATGCTGTTACTACCAAGAACGTGTATTAACCCTTTACACTCCGTACGATTCTTTATCATTGAAGAAAAGAAGTTTTATTTTGAACGGAAAAAATTACTACAGCTTGTGAAAGTACTTGTTTTTATGTATTTCACAAATATCCTTTTTCTTCTGGTAAACGAAACATAAATTTTTAACTTTCTAAATCATCATTGTGTGATATCTTTGGAAATTGAGCGTAATCGTGTTGGAAACAGGATGTCTCCGTAGCGGAGCCAAAGGAGCGCTAAGGGTTAAACTGATTCAAACCAATTACAAAATAGCGTTTACATAACAGCTCAGAAGGTCGTGCATGACGTAAATATTCTATTAATATGAGATATTAATAATATTCTTGTAAACAATTCAAAGAAATTGCTAATTGAGTCATAAGAATTACTGGAAGATAAACGACTATAATTTGGAAACTAGGTCATATCGGGTATATGTTTGTATGAACTTTTTTTTTCATTTTAGCGGACTGAATCTATTTTTGGAGTAATACCCACGTATTTTGAAACATCTTGTAGAGAACGTCGCGACGCATTGCAATCATTTAGTTATTCTTAAATATCATATTTAGGCATGAAAACATGTTCTAAATTTTTAAAAAATTCACCCTTCAAATCCATATAATAATGAAATTTCAGTTATAGGTCAGAATGGCCTAGTATTAACTTGTCGTGTAAGTCTCAAAACATGACTTCCGAGGGTTGATGTACTGAATATTAGTGATGTTTTATTTGAAAATTTTGGTGCAAAAAGCATGGGCTTATATTTAATTTTTATATCTAACGAAAATTACTTTTTGCATATTGAATTGGTTATTTTGTAAATTTAAAAGTTATAGTAAGAAATAGCAGCAAATTATCTAATTGGTGGTAAATAAATGTTTGATTTATTTATATGGAGCAACAATATTTTTCGTTCTTTCAAATCAGCTTTACCAAAAACTCTATTTGAGTTATATGGTCAAAGTTAACCCTGTGACGGCCATCAAAGTTTATTTAATTCAATCATATTCTCATTTCTTTAAAATGGTTTCCTAATTTTAAGAAAATGGTGTTTTAAACATGAAGCTAGAATGAGGAATTACGCATGTAAATCACAATTATTTTTTTTCATACGTGTCTCAAAAATAAGATATTATTTAAATGAAGGTAATATGATGGGATCAAAAATGACTCAAAAGTCGTAAAAGAGTTAACCCTTTGCGGTCCTATGTCTACTCTCAGCCACCGACGCAAAGAATCACTATGATCATACATTTTTATTTCATAATTTTTGTTTCAATGTAATGGAAACAT